>CAWUFW010031452.1:0-15529 GCA_963921515.1 Calotriton arnoldi | reverse complement strand
CTCACAGGGGATGGGGCCCTGGAACACACACACGCATCCACGAGCACTGCGCAGTCCTCAGTTCCCTCTCCCTCCAAAACACCCTCCCTTGCCTCACCTGCAACCCCAAAGACCCAGCGGCTCTTCCTCAGTGACCTCGGCCTCTTCCCCTCCGATCCAGCTGATACAGCATTCAGGGGGAAGAGGAAGCCCACCCACACGGAGCAGAGTGCCCCTCGCCCCCGGACACCCTCCCCCAGGTGCAGACAGACTGAGGCCCCCACCCGCAAGTCCCCCCGGAGTCATAAGAGCAAGACCCCGCCGCCGCCCTGCAGCTCAGGCACCAGGTCTCCTTCCTCCATCCCTCAGGCCCCCACTCCACAGGTGCCCCCACCACACCCTGCCCCAGGTTCCCCCACCCACAGATATACCATCCCCAAGAGGATCCGGCCTTCTCCCCCTGCCACTTGCTCTCCCGTCACCACACCCCCCGCTGCGCTTGTCTGTGCCACTGATGTGGTGAGGGTGTCCTCCCCCTCTGTCCAGCCCACCTTGCCTGTTCCCCATTCTCCTCCCCTGGTGGTAGGCACTGCAGTGGAGTCCACTTCCACCCTGTCTGACTTGGGCACTGCAGTGGCGGACCTGTCCACTCCATCTGCAGGGTCCACTGCAGTCGTGCCGGCACCCACAACATCTGAGTCATGCCCCCCAGTTGTGCCGGCACACACCATGTCAGACACCTCCACTGCAGTTGTCAGTGGCTCTCCAGCACCCACCACCCCTTCCCTGCTTCCTCCTGGTGAGCCCTGATCCTGTCCCTGCGGTGCCTGGCCTGCCCCCCCGGTTGCCCCTCCTAGTGGATTGTCCCTGGTTTTGTGCAGGCATGCGTAGGGTGACATCTGCCACTGTCACCAAGTTTGGACTTTGACAATGGACTGGCCATTGGCCTTTGTGTTTTTTCTGGACTTTGTTTTCATTCCACACATATGCTGAATAAAGCAACTTTCTGTTCTCTAGTGCTTATGCTTCTGATGTACATGTTGATGATGCTAACCATGCCCTTGCTGCAGTGATGGTGATATTTGGTCTCATGATAATGAAGTGTTACTGTGCAGGAACCCATGTGGTCCAGGGGGAATGTGTACTATCCTGTGGTGTATCCATGTCATCCATAGCAGCATCTGAGGGTGTCATGTGTTCAGTATTTGGCAATGGGATTTCCTACTTAGATTAGCTATTTCACATCTGTGGCTTCCACCCCTGCACATCTGTTGTGCCTGCCATTGTTCAATTTGTCTACTTCCCTGACCGTGTGGCCATCTCCACTGGACATGCAGGTTTGGGCATCAATGGGGAAGGACTCATCCGTGTAGTCAGTGCAACATTGCTATACAAGTGTGTTGGATCTGTGCTGATGATTCCGTTGGCACTTCCATGACCAGGCTGATGTGACGGGAGCCCTCATTTGGTGCTAATTGTTGATTGTGTGACCAAGTGCTCAGCTGACATGATGGGGCCCTACTGAGGCAACATATGGCACAGCTTTCCTCACACAGGAGTGGAGTCCCCTCATGGCAGTGTGTACTCCTGTGACATTGCCTGCGCCCAAGGTGTGTGTTGTATGTGCATGTCTGTGTGTTGACTTCCGTTTAGCTGTGCATGCTGTGATCCCTAGTGTTGTACCTGTTTGTGATGCTTGCTGAGTTGACCTATGTTCCCCAAAGTCTTCTCCCTGGGTTCTCTGTGATGTGGGTGCATGGCACATTACTGGTCATCAGGGTGTCACCCATAGGTGTGTTTGCTGTCAGGGCTGAGTTTGTGTGCAGACGCAGATGGGTCACAGTCAGGTTTCCCCTTGGCACTTGTTGTTTGCCCCTGTCATGTGATTTCCAGTTTGTGTTATCTTTCAGTGATTGTGACACGTTGTTTGTGTGTGACTGCTGGCACTCCTCAGGGTCCGGGCTGCAATGTTGGTTGTTGTCTATGTGTGTTCTTTGTGGGTGACCTTGGCTTCTTCATTGGTGAGTGAATGTGGCTGGGATCCCATTGGTTGGTGTGGTATTGCCGTCATGTCCATGTACAGCGTAGTGTGCAGTGTCAGACATTCAGGAGTCTTGTTGAGTGGCCATGTGTGATGTGTTTCTGCACCTTGGTTCCCACCCACCACCCTGGAATAGTCATGGGTGCATGTGCAATGTCACCAGTGCATGTGTGCTTCACTGCTGCACATTGTTGGAGGTCGAGGGGTGTGGTGTTGAGTGTGTGCAGATGAGAGTTGTTGCCCGGCTAGGCCCCTGCCTCCATGTTGGCCTTGGCTTACTGGCCATGCTGATTGATTTGTGCTTGTGTAGGTGTGATGGTAGTTTGTTGTTCAGGACACATGACTGTGGTTCACAGTGTGAACGACATTTAGCTTTGTCATCACAGTGGGATTGTAATGCAGCCCAGGGTCACCACATTGTGGGGGCCCTGGGGGTAGTGCTGTGGTGTGTCTGTGTCTTGCTGTGTCAGTTGCTGTTCCTACGTGCCTGTGTGACATGTGTGATTTGTGCTCCCTCTCATCTGACAATGCCTGCTTGCCCACATAGGGGATTTGGATCCATGAGTTACCTTTCTGTGGCACTGTATGCACATCTGTATGATTGGTATTCAGGTCTCCTCATGTGTTGTGTGTTTGCCTGGGGACACTGGCACCCCCCCTCACCTGTTGTGTATGATGTGCAGTGTGGGTCTGCCTGTTTGTGTTTGTGCATCTGCACCACTGCATTGGCATATCTTGGGTGTGCCATTGGCTGTATGTAGTTTGGTGGGTTTCCCCTGCTGTCCCTGGGACTCCTAGGTCATCGGTCAGCACAATGATCATAGTTTGTGTGTCCCATTGCTGCCATGGTATGGTATCTGTTCACCTCACATCTGCAGTCTCCACAGGGTATCTGCATTTGTGTGCCCATTGGTGCAAATATGTGGGTCTGCATTCTGATGGTCACTTCTGTCATTGTGTCATTGATGAATGTTGACAGTGTCAGCCCCCATGGGTGTTGTTTGTCTGCACATGGCCAAAGGTATGTCTTATTTGCACTGCAGTATTTGGCTCACCCAATTTATGTTGCAATGGGACACATACACTACTTTGCCACTGATGTGTTTTTTGTTCTGTGACCAGGAATCATCCATGCAGTTTGGCAGTTGCAGCTCTTTCTTTGTCAACACTTACCTTTTGGTCACTGTGGTGATGGGGCGTTAGACCCCATTGCCACAATGTTCAGAATGTGCTTCAGCTATGGACCCCACACTTACCTTTTGGTCACTGTGATGATGGGGGTTTAGACCCCATTGCCACAATGTTCAAAAGGTGCTTCGGCTATGGACCCCACACTTACATTTTGGTCACTGTGATGATGGGGGTTTGGACCCCATTGCCACACTGTTCAAAATGTGCTTCTGCTATGGACCCCACACTTACATTTTGGTCACTGTGGTGATGGGGCGTTAGACCCCATTGCCACAATGTTCAGAATGTGCTTCAGCTATGGACCCCACACTTACCTTTTGGTCACTGTGATGATGGGGGTTTAGACCCCATTGCCACAATGTTCAAAATGTGCTTCAGCTATGGACCCCACACTTACCTTTTGGTCACTGTGATGATGGGGGTTTGGACCCCATTGCCACAATGGTCATGGCCTGCTTGCATTGTGGGGGCCACACACATATATGTGTGGCACATGTGCTAGGGGGTCACATTGTATGTTCAAAGTCATGTTCAGTGTTGTAGGCATTTGACACAGTCTACACACGCTTGTCATGGTGTTGGGGGATGTCTTTTTCTTGCATTCCCTAGGTTGTGGTGTGCTGGTTGTGTCATGCATTGTCCATCCTATGAGTGGGGGTGGTAGTGGTGGTAGGCATCCAGCCCCCCTGGGTGAGGGTGGTAGTAGTGGTAGGCATCCAGCCCCCCCTGGCTATGGGTGGTAGTAGTGGTAGGCATCCAGCCCCCCCTGGGTGGGGGTGGTAGTAGTGGTAGGCATCCAGCCCCCCCCTGGCTAAGGGTGGTAGTAGTGGTAGGCATCCAGCCCCCCTGGCTAAGGGTGGTAGTAGTGGTAGGCATCCAGCCCCCCTGGGTGTGGGTGGTAGTAGTGGTAGGCATCCAGCCCCCCTGGGTGTGGGTGGTAGTAGTGGTAGGCATCCAGCCCCCCTGGCTAAGGGTGGTAGTAGTGGTAGGCATCCAGCCCCCCTGGGTGAGGGTGGTAGTAGTGGTAGGCATCCAGCCCCCCTGGCTAAGGGTGGAAGTAGTGGTAGGCATCCAGCCCCCCCTGGCTAAGGGTGGTAGTAGTGGTAGGCATCCAGCCCCCCCTGGCTGAGGGTGGAAGTAGTGGTAGGCATCCAGCCCCCCCTGGGTGTGGGTGGTAGTAGTGGTAGGCATCCAGCCCCCCCTGGGTGAGGGTGGTAGTAGTGGTAGGCATCCAGCCCCCCCTGGCTAAGGGTGGTGGTAGTAGTGGTAGGCATCCAGCCCCCCCTGGGTGAGGGTGGTAGTAGTGGTAGGCATCCAGCCCCCCCCTGGCTAAGGGTTGAAGTAGTGGTAGGCATCCAGCCCCCCCTGGCTAAGGGTGGTAGGCATCCAGCCCCCCCTGGCTAAGGGTGGTAGTGGTGGTAGGCATCCAGCCCCCCTGGGTGAGGGTGGTAGTAGTGGTAGGCATCCAGCCCCCCTGGCTAAGGGTGGTAGTAGTGGTAGGCATCCAGCCCCCCTGGCTGAGGGTGGAAGTAGTGGTAGGCATCCAGCCCCCCTGGGTGTGGGTGGTAGTAGTGGTAGGCATCCAGCCCCCCCTGGGTGAGGGTGGTAGTAGTGGTAGGCATCCAGCCCCCCCTGGCTAAGGGTGGTAGTAGTGGTAGGCATCCAGCCCCCCCTGGGTGAGGGTGGTAGTAGTGGTAGGCATCCAGCCCCCCCTGGCTAAGGGTGGAAGTAGTGGTAGGCATCCAGCCCCCCCTGGCTAAGGGTGGTAGGCATCCAGCCCCCCCTGGCTAAGGGTGGTAGTGGTGGTAGGCATCCAGCCCCCCCTGGGTGAGGGTGGTAGTAGTGGTATGCATTCAGCCCCCCCTGGGTGTGGGTGGTAGTAGTGGTAGGCATCCAGCCCCCCCTGGGTGAGGGTGGTAGTAGTGGTAGGCATCCAGCCCCCCCTGGCTAAGGGTGGTAGTAGTGGTAGGCATCCAGCCCCCCTGGCTAAGGGTGGTAGTAGTGGTAGGCATCCAGACCCCCCTGTCTAAGGGTGGTAGTAGTGGTAGGCATCCAGCCCCCCCTGGGTGAGGGTGGTAGTAGTGGTAGGCATCCAGCCCCCCCTGGCTAAGGGTGGTAGTAGTGGTAGGCATCCAGCCCCCCCTGGGTAGGGGTGGTGGTGCGCATTCAGGCCCCTGTGTGCATATGTGGCATTGGTGATGGGCATCCCGCCCCTATGGTGCTGCTGTTGCTGGTGTAAGTATATTCTGCATCCCTCTGTGTGTGTGTGATGTGTCGTGTACGTGTTGTATGTGTTTTGTGGTTGGTGTCTGACTTACCTTCTGCGCCGTACGCGTCCGTGCCTGTTCCGGTAGTAAATGTAGAATATTGGTTTGATCGGGACGAAGGGATTCATGGTTGGTTCGTGTCGTTCGTCCTTCTCGTTGCTTCGTCGTCCTCGCCGCTTCGCGTCGTCCTCGTCGCTGGCGTGTTCGTCTCGTAGCCGTGTATTGTGTTGTGGCGCGAATCGGAGCTTATGTGCGCCACTCCCGGATGCTTTGACGTGCCGTGCGTAGCGACGGGTTCGGCGCGTACGGGAAGCGCATCGTACTTGGTCGGCCGGACGGAGCTGCATTTTCCCTTCCGTGCGACTCGATTCGGCGTTTCCGGATTCGCCTCGGTCGGAGTACAGGACCTGGATTGGGTGAGTACGGCTCGGCCGGATTCTGTGCTGTTGTGCGCATCGTACTTACTCGTTCGGTCTGCTGTACGGATCGGTCGGGAAACAGGCATTCGCATGGCTTTTTTCCCGACCGAATGGTATTGGGTGCGCCTCCGACCGAGATCGGAATCGGCCCCTATATGTCTCACAGCGTACTGGGGGCCGGCATCAGAAGCCAGTACTCCGTAGATTGTTCCTGACAGTATGCAGCAACCATTAGCCCGTCATCAACTTTGGGCGCAGCCGCCCTCCCGTACTAAGCCAATGTTTCGTCAGGAGAAGCAACATTGTGACAAGCTTCTGTACCCAGAGGGCATGTCCGCCACATATCCCAGCAGGATCACCCAGGGCGTAGCCAGCACCGTGGTGCTGATGATTGCCTCGATTTTCATATAAACATCAGTCCAGTAAACCCCAATTTGTGGGCAGCTCGATGCCAAGTGGAGATAGTCACCCTCCTCACATCTCACACAGTTGTGTCACTTTTTTTATCCCATTTTGTATGACTTGAGGGGTGTGGGATATAGTCTGTGTAGGTATTCGACATGAATGAGGCGGAGCCTATAGTTCGGGGACTGGAAAATGCTTCATTTTGGGAGCAACAATAAAGCATTGATTATCAGTTATGTCAGTACCTATTTCTCGTTGCCAGTCCGCGAGTGCTCTGTGCCTGGCGATGCGAGCCGTCACCTGCATGGTGCAATAGTCAGGTGATGAGTTTCTTAGGTCGAGTCCAGAGAGTATAGCGCCGGGAGCTCAGCAGGTTCCCAAATGAATGTCGGGTGCACCACCTTGCACCCCTTGCATGCACTGAGCAGTCGGCAGTAAAGAAGGATGTCTAGGGGCATGCATTCTATAGTCGACCTCAGAGCATCCACATCGAGAAAGGTCGCATTTGGCTATAGGTCCTCCACAGTTGCCAACAGGCCTGGTTCTAGCAGGGGGGCCGGGTGGGCCAGGCCCACCCAAACATGATCTTTGGGCCACCCAGTCACAGCAGAAGAGGCCACAAAAAAGGCACCTCTTAAGTGATTCCTCAATTTCAATGTCGGAACGTCAAAATGTTTTTTCCACTGTCTTTAAAACTGAAATTGAGTGGTGTGTTTGGGGGTAGAGGTGGTCGAGAAAACAAATTAACAGGGAGAGCCGAGTTAAGGCTCTAGCTTGGCCCTTAGAGCACATGCACAAGCCGAGCCCTGAAAATGTTTGCTATGTGAAACATACAACAAACATCATGTCAAATATGATAGTCTCTTCAAAATTAAAAAATGTGTATTTCGTTAACACATGGAAGCTTTGACATTTATCTCACAATATAGCACTGAACTGAGAAGTACTTAATAAAAGTGATAGTTTTTAAACATGAGCTTACAGTCATTCCTACCCCATCCTCACACTGGTAACAGTGCCATTAGTGAACCAAGAGGCAAGACAGTTGTCATGTGGACTTTGTATGTGGCCCAGATTATTATAGAGCAACATTAGTCTATTAAATCAAACACAATATGTTTTTGTATAGTTGCTTTTCTGATTCATGTATTTGAATGTGCTTTCATGCGTAAATATGAAGAAAAACGAGTTTTGGTGAAATAAAATATTTGCCCAAGCTCACACAATTTAAGTGGGGAAGCTCCAATTTATCCAGGTTTTATCTTTTCACTTTGTACAAATCAGCCACTAAATGGCTATTTGTCTCTCCTTTTTATGTTAAAGCTTTGTTTTTACTGCTTTGTGCATTTTTCTGCTGTTTTTATATAGTGTGAACTTGACCTGGAGATATTGAAGCGCTTTACATGAAAACCAGTTACATTATACATGGTCACATTCATTTATTTTAGGCACTAGAGATTTTGCCCAGAGTCACAGGATGTTGAGCCAATGCCGAGACTCTAACCTAGCTTATTCAGTTCCAAAGTTGGAAGCTCTTGTAATGCCACATCCTGGGTAGATTGAGGGTAGCAGGCAGAGGGTACATGAAAGCTTGGCTCATTATGGGCTTGAAGTTCCAACAGGACCTAATGCTGAGTCAGAGCCAGGCTTAAGGCTCCAGCCCGGATCAAGCTTTCAGTGCCAGTCTTCCTAGTTCAAAATGTCAAGGTTTCGGTGTGGTAACAGGGACCTCCTTAACCTTGAACTACTATTACACTCTGCTTGGAATCCTGGTGCTGGTACTAAAGCCTGGCCTGCTAGAAATTACAAGAGTTGGGCGTTTGAGTATAGACATCAGCTCTTGCTCTCAAATAACTCTCTAGACGCACTGTATGCCTGTTTGGAAGAAGATATCATGAAAATCTTGGGTTTGTAGGCTACCTACAGAATTGACAAAAAGTGGGCCCGCATTGGCCCACCCAAACGATCCCTTGGCCCATCCAGATAAAAATTCCTAGAACCGGGCCTGGTTGCCAATCATATTTCCAAGATCACATTTTTATGTCAGTCTTAATAGAACAGTTTTTATGGCATGTCATTGCAGATGGAGTCTGCTTTAGAGGTTCATGCCTTTCTTTTTCTGAAAAAACCCAACTGGAAGCAAATAACGGCTTACACTAAAAACTATGTATGGAGAAGTATCAGTTTTAAGGATCCTTAATGCATCTTGGTACTTCCTAAATCCCAAATTATTCCATATAGGGCGGAGCCATTTCCTCCTCAGGTTTGCATAGGTTGGGCAGAAGAATAATAGGTGCGCTTGTTTTCTTTAGTGTGTAAATGATACAATTTGCAGTTTATATCCACAAAATCTCCATTGTCAGTTGGCCATCTAGATGTGTACTCTCTAGTTTGAAGAGTGTCATAGCGGAATTTCAGATAAAGTGATTTAACTATTTGAGGGTGGACTTCCTCCAAAAAGGATTCAGAATGCAGAGTGGGCTTAAATAATAGAAATTGCTCAGTCAGCCTAGCCAGTCTAGAATTCTGATGGAATGAGTTAGTCACGAAACCCCCAAAGATCCATATTAACTGCCTTTTCTAATGTGCTGTCAAAGGCTGAGGGTGGCTCCAGAAAGAGTCCAGACCCAATCTAACAAACCAAGACTCAACATGTCTGGTCCAAGGAAAGCTAGGAAATTCATCTATTTCCAGAAGTTCCATTAACCCTTCCCTGTAGCAGCTAGGTTCCTGTGTGTCCATAGTCTCACTCAGAATACTAAGGGTCTCAAGGCCTCTAGGTGCTCAATTCTCTTGATCAGTGTCTTGGTATCAAGGAATGAGGGGGGACTACTGATAGCAAAACACGTTAACGATCTCAAAACTTGTTCTCCCCAGGGGTCAGCTTGTCCACCTTATTGAATTCCCATAACTCCATATAGAGCAGCTGCTTGGGCCTTGCTTCTATAAACCTCGATTGCTGGAGAAATGGCCCTTGATGTAGTAGCTTTATGCTTTTTCAGTATTGCCAAGGAGCTGTGTGCTAGGGCCAGTGCTCTGTTGTTTATATGAGGGGCCCAAGACAAGTTAGAGTCCAGCATTATGCACAAACAGTCAAATCTGGGGACACGTTTAAGCTTTGGTTGGTGGAGCCCAAAGTTCCCCTTAAAGGACACATGTGGATTGAACACCATATATTTTATTTTAGTTGAGTTTATCTCAAGGCGCTTGCTATCGCAATAGATTTTACATTTGTTGAGCAGGGACTGCAACGCCATGCAGGTCTGTGACAACAAAAGCATGTCCGCTGCAAAAAGTAATGCAGGGACAGGGCCCGTTCAGCTTAGGTAAATCGTGTCTACACTCTTTTAGATAACCAATGACATAATTAACACAGTAAACAAGACCCCCAAAGGAACAATTAGGTTCATCAGGATCGGAACCATCCCGGATTTGTTCAGAGAGTGAGGCAAGGACCCTGTTGCACAAGGCCAACGGGTAGCCAGGATAGCGGCGTGCCCACAGAGGGCAACAACTAGCCATGGCACAATCACGCCTCTGTGGAGAAGCCAAAGAAGCCTCTGGCTTCGTCGAACAGAGCGTCAGTGCACAGAGGCAATGGTGCTCCCGTGAGGCGCCAAGTCTCCAGCAGGGAGTGAGTCATGAAAGTCGGGGAGGCCCAACAGCAGTCTCTCCCCCAGTCATTAATCATGGTCATCCAAGTGACTGTTGCGGGGTTCGACATCAGGGTCACCTTCAGACACGGGCTTTTGAATATGTTTGTCCAAATTTGAGTGCCTGCTTAGGGTGTGTGAAGAAGTGGGTCTTTTCCTGAGCCACAACCCTCAATTTACCTGGGTATAGGAGGGCATAGGGCAGACCCACATTTGCCCTTTGCAGGGAGGAAATCACAGTGAGGGCCCTGGACCACTAAAGTGAAGTCCGGGTAGAATGAGAGCTTGTTTCTCTTGTGGTGGATGGCTCCCTTTTCTCTGGCGATCTGGAATATCGCATCCCAGTCTCTATAATGCAAGAGACCTGATATGAGGGGATGTGCCGGGGCTTCAGGTGGTGGCCGTGGGCCCAGCGAGTGGCGGGCCCGCTCAGCCGAGAATAAGGTAGTAAGATGGTCGCTGAAAAGGGAGCGAAGCAGGTCTTCGATATATAGTTCAATTTTCCCCATAGCGGTTGACTCCTGCAGGCCCATGATCCTGATGTTATTTCTCCTGGAGAAAGCCTCCAAGTCATCATTCTTGGCCTTGATAACTTCCAGGATCATCTCCATCTGAAGCAGCTGTTCATTCCATGTCATCCCATCATCACCTATATCAGACACTCTCTGCTCTAGGCAGATCAGGCGGCTCTCCTATTTGTCTAGCTTTTCGCCTATTCTAACCAACCTGCTGGTGAAGTCAATGGTTTGTAAATCTTGCTGCACCTCTGCAAGCAGCGACTTAACATCCAGCTCAGGGTCACCCTCCATAGCCAGCAAGTCTTTCCACAGGTCCGGCCCAGCCGGACGCCTTCTTCCACGCAAATGAGATATTTGCCTGGCTACAGTCATGTTTCCCAATAGTGTCCCCCTCCACAGATGCCATCCCCTGGAATCAGCAAGGGTCAACCAGCAACAGGGCAGGTGGTATGGGCAAAGTGGGCTCTCTAAGAGCCAAGGCTAGGTCAAACAGCCAGGGACCCACAGCAAACACGCCAGACCCCAACCTCAAAAGCAGGTGCGGTGTTATCTGCAGCTGAGCCGGGGCGCAATCATTTTTTTAAATGGTCCTGTCTCACTCCAGATCACTGGGGGCATGAGGAGACCAGGTACCCCAGCAGGCCAAATGCTGTGTTTTTCAGCAGTGGCCCCGGCACGTCAACCCCGGGGTATCACACCCCTGAAGCATATTCAGATCTCGTTTATAGGTTTGGGGAGCCAGCATCAAGATCGAGCTCCTAACTGGGTCCTTCCAGCACAGGAAGGGATCTCCGCAGATCCTGCTCCAGCGGGGAGTTCTCTACAAGGCCGCCGCCTCACAGTCAAGGTTACAGGCCGCACAGCCCCAGGAAGAAGCAGCCCGAGGCAGGCAGTCCGTTCTGTCGGCACTCACCAGTCCATCTCTCAGCCCTCTGCAGCTATCGCTTCCACCAGTCAAGGTCTCGACGGCCTTCTCTCAGTCCCTCGGTGCTGCTGGTCATGTAGCAGGGCTTGTCAGCCCCGCGTCCCACCAAGAAAACAGTACCACTGCACTCGCCTGTATTGTGGCCCACCTCCCCCGCGAGCGACAGCGCAGACTGTTGCCGGCTTCTCTAATACACTTGCTGCAAGTTGTGAGCACGCCAAGGGGGCATGCAGTGACTCTCCCCCGGGGCCCGTATATACTTGACGCTCACAGCACGGAATATGCTAGAGGTCACATACTAGCGAAGAGACAGTTTTCTGCCCATTTGAACCTGGAAAACTTATAGTGTTGCATCCCTACGGAGAGTGCCCCATTAGTGTCGATTGGACATTGATGTCCAGCGCTGCCCCACCCTGGCGATGTTTTCCTTGTACCCTTGTCCTGATGAGGCCCAGATGAAAGGGCCGAAACATGTCGAATGCATGAATAAAGAGGAGTCCAATAAATGAAAAATGTTTTGTTTAGAAATTTGATATACACACTGTGGAATGACTTGGAGGTGGAAGTATTTACCTCCTGTGTGTATAGGATTACCTCCTAGTTGGATTGCTTATAGTTATATAGCAAACACAAATTTCTTAGTTTGTGGTAGGAAGGAATATATGATTATATGTATCATGTGCAATTGAATGTATGTAATTGTTTGTTTAGTGCTGTAGGTTGTTGTATTAATGTATTGTATTTCTTGTGTTGTATTGATATACTTTGTGTACTTGTTTTTGTGTTGATAAAAACAAGAGAACAATTAAAAGAATTTACTAATTGTTCCTATTGAAACCAGAGTTGGTATGTGCCGGAATGTGAATAAGTGTTAATAGAAAGGGACTGTGTACCGTAGAATAAGATTCATTTGTTGTGTCCTATCGATAATATCATCATATTAATTCCTCCACATCACTGTCCGTGTATAGTTTGATGCTCTCTTGCCAAGATGTTGGAGGAGGATTAGGGCAAACCCCGTTGATTTATTATTTCCACCTCCCCCGCAGAGCGGGCAGTGCACAGTCTCACCGTAATAGCCACTGGTGTGCCCGGCGGCCACACACTCCCCAATGGCTGCTCTCAGGTGACAAGATGAAGCCCCACAACTCGCGTGGTCCTTGCGGCCCCCGGAATGCACCAGCCAATGGTTCCTTATGTGGATGAATAGTGGTTTATCGTTCCGGCCAGCAGAGCCTCCTTAAAGTGCAGCCATTTTGCGGCCTGGCTCTCTGGTGCACCCTGGAAGGCGCACTTTAACTACTGACAAGCTTTGAATGTTTGACAGGCTTTAAGATCAATATGTCCAAATCAGAAATCCTGAATTTCAATCTATCTCAGGAGGGCATGGAGGGCTTGTGGGGAACGTTCCCCTTTAGGTGGTCTATGTCACATGTCAAATACTTATGGATAAAAATTGCACTAAATAAACAAGACCGGTATAAAGCAAATTACTCCACACTACTGTAAGAAATTAGCCACAACTTACATTAACGGTTGCCCCTTTTTAGGTCTCGCCTACGCAGCGCGCATGCGCTGCATAGGAAAAAGACCTTTAGTCATCGGCACAGCTTTGCGGGCAAAAACGTGCACGCGTTGCATTGCTTTCAATGGCAACGCGTGCACGTCTGGCGATTCCCTTGCGGGAGCGAGCTTTTTTGCCATGTGTTATCAATTATCTCTCCTGGCGCCGCTCGCTCCCGCAAGGGAAACGTTGCCTGCTCTCGGCCGCACACCCCCCCCCCCCCCTACTTGTTCTTCTTTGTCGGGGGTTCTGCGTAGGGGGGGTGAGATGCTGGAGAATACACTGTCGAATGGGGTTTGGATCGTGTGCGAGTTACTAGTGTACTGGGTATGTGCTCTACAGGATTAGAAGGGTCTTTAACAGCCAGTAATGAGGGTTCCGTGATTAGATGCTCATTGGTGGAAGTTAGACCCCCGCTGGAGAGCCTGCGCTTAGTAACTTGAATTTCTTTCTCCAATGCATACGAATCCCTTAGAAGAAAAGAGTCCAAAGTGCAAATAGACTTACCTCCATGTGTTGTGGGGTTAGTTTTTCATTTCCCCATCTGCGTAGGATACTCTGAATTTTCCAGGGGTGCTGAAACTCCCACGTTAGAGGGGGGGCCCAGCCCAGCCTCCTCCGGGTGTGGACGGGCCCACCCTTGGCCCGGGCGCGTACCCACGCGCGTCCCGCGCCCGCTCTTAAGCACGTTGATCAGGTGCAGGGGCTGGTGGGAATTGAAGTCCCCAGCTGTGCTCCAGGGCGTCTGCCCAGCTTCTCCCCGCAACAAGGAGCATTGGCGGCTACAAGGGCTGCGGGCCGGCGTTGCGCTCTTAAGCGCGTTGATCAGGTGCAGGGGCTGGTGGGAACTGATGTCCCCAGGCGTGCTCCAGGGCATCTGCACAGCTTCTACCCGCAACAAGGAGCAAACAGGAGCTTTGCTTTATCTTTTTGCAGAGCCATTTTCAACAAACAATGACAAAACCAATAGGTCTGGTGTTGCCAGACCTATAAGCTTTGCACCCTTTGTTATAGTGCAGTCTAAGGGATAGAAAAGAACTGAGTGTAGATATTAACAAACCTCTGCTTGCAAAACAATCTATTGCAGTTGGCTAGAACTTCGTGAAGACAGTTTGCTTGTATGTCTGGTGGGAAAGAAGTGTAACAAAAATGCGAATGTTTCTTCTTATGGACAAAGAATTTCAGTTCTGCAAGTATCTTAACTACTCTCCTCATGCACTGGAAAGGTATTCAGGGTATGCATTATCTTCAGTGCGATTAAAGGAAAGTACCCAGATTGAAGTATTCAGTTTTATCTTTGACTTAAGTTCTGAAGTTGCTGAAATATTATAGTGCCCAACTTACTGGGTTCGTATTTCGTTCTGTGTCCACCTAAAATCTAGATCAGCCTCTTTTAGGTGCTGACTTAGTGTCACGCTTTTATATCATTTTGGAAAGTGCAGACCACCAAAATTTCTCTTGTGAGTAGAAATCGCTGAGGGGAACTGAAACCTTGCATAGGTGTGGCCTCATTTAATTTGGTTTATGCAATAGTTGTCTATTTGGATTGGACTTTTAGGGCCAATCCCGTCTGATCCACGCTTAATTAAGTTGAACACAGGCTTCTCTGGACGTTTAGGAGACCTTCTAACTGCATAAAACTGATACTGATCCTCTGGAAGGTGCAGGAGTCATTAATTTTAAGTAAATACGATGGTAAAACAATATGTCTGCACAAGGGAGAGGATGTGGCCTAAGGGCTAGGGCGGTCGACCTCAAAACTGGGGAACCGGGTTTCGAGTCTCGGCATGGACGCTCAACATCCTGTGATTCTGGGCAAATCATTTAATCTCCCCGTGTCTAACAAAAAACAAGCATTTGCAATGCAATAGGTCTCGCAGTTGTGAGTTTGAGCTATTGGCATTGTAAATGACAATGTTTTTTTTTATGTGTTGGTTTTTAAAACATAAATAAAAGGCATTGTCATTTAACCGCTTCGCCGCGATCGGAATTCCGCCCAGGTGCTGGACATTCTGACCGCGGGTGTGGTCGTGACGAGCTCAGCTCGTCATGCGCACACGCCAACCGCGCAGCATGACGAGCTGAGCTCATCATGAGCATCGAAGGGGTTACAATGCCAATAGCTTAAACTCTCGCAAATGCGAGACCTATGGCATTGCAAATGCTTGTTCTATCTTGGATAGGCTGCATTAATGTAGTAAAAATGAATAATTTGCCTAGGGTCCTTTACCTATCTGGGCATTCCAATTTCAGTGGAGGAGGGCTTCTTGTGAGAAAGTGCCCTCTTTCTGCATGGTTGCCCTAACTTTTTGCTGAATTGCTGATGTACTTTGACTGAGTGTGCCCTGGGCTCCTGCTAATCAGTTACCCAGGGCCTATGTTCTTTCCCTAAAACTGCATTGAAGCCTAAACCCAATTGGCATCTCTGGCCACAGGTCAGTCCCTGGTAAATGGTACCACAGGTACCCAGGGCACTGTGACCAGGGAAGGCCTCTAAGGGCTGCAGCACTTATTGTGCCACCCTTAGAGGTCCTGTACCTTTACACACACACACACACACACACACA
>CAWUFW010031451.1:0-15536 GCA_963921515.1 Calotriton arnoldi | reverse complement strand
GGGCCGATTCCGATCTCGGTCGGAGGCGCACCTAACACCATTCGGTCGGGAAAAAGCCATGCGAATGCCTGTTTCCCCGACCGATCCGCACATTATTGCGAACGAGCACAACAGCATAGATTCCGACCCAGTCGTACTCACCCAATCCAGGTCCTGTTCCCCGAACGAGCCGGATCCGTAAACGCAGAATCGAGTCGCACGGAAGCCAAAATGCAGCCCCGTCCGGCCGGACAAGTACGATGCGCTTTCCGTACGCGCCGAACCCGTCGCTACGCACGGCACGTCAAAGCATCCGGGAGAGGCACACATAAGCTCCGATTCGCGCCACAACACGATCCACGGCTACGAGACGAACACGCCAGCGACGAGGACGAGGCGAAGCAACCAGAAAGACGAACGAGACGAATCAACCATGAATCCCATCGTGCCTATCCTACCAATACTCTACATCTACTACCGGAACAGGCATGGATGCGTACGGCGCAGAAGGTAAGTCAGACACCAACCACAAAAATAAACTACACGTACCCGACACATCACACACACACAGAGGGATGCAGAAATTACTCACACCAGCAACAGCAGCACCATAGGGGCGGGATGGCCATCAGCAATGCCACATATACACATAGGGGCCCGGATGCCCAGCACCACTACCACCCCTACCCAGGGGGTGACAGATGCCTACCTCTACTACCACCCTTACCCAGGGGGTGCCAGATGCCTACCACTACTACCACCTCTACCCATGGGGGGCTGGATGCCTGTCCCTACTACCACCTCTACCCAGGGGGTACCAGATGCCTACCACTACTACCACCTCTACCCAGGGGGTGCCAGATGCCTACCACTACTACCACCTCTACCCAGGGGGTGCCAGATGCCTACCACTACTACCACCTCTACCCATAGGGGGCTGGATGCCTGTCACTACTACCACCCTTACCCAGGGGGTACCAGATGCCTACCACTACTACCACCTCTACCCAAGGGGGACTGGATGCCTGTCACTACTACCACCCTTACCCAGGGGGTGCCAGATGCCTACCACTACTACCACCTCTACCCAGGGGGTGCCAGGATGCCTACCACTACTACCACCTCTACCCAGGGGTGCCAGATGCCTACCACTACTACCACCTCTACCCAGGGGGTGCCAGATGCCTACCACTACTACCACCTCTACCCATGGGGGGCTGGATGCCTGTCACTACTACCACCCTTACCCAGGGGTGCCAGATGCCTACCACTACTACCACCTCTACCCATGGGGGGCTGGATGCCTGTCACTACTACCACACTTACCCAGGGGGTGCCAGATGCCTACCACTACTACCACCTCTACCCAGGGGGTGCCAGATGCCTACCACTACTATCACCTCTACCCAGGGGGTGCCAGATGCCTACCAATACTACCACCTCTACCCAGGGGGTGCCAGATTCCTACCTCTACTACCACCCTTATCCAGGGGGTGCCAGATGCCTACCACTACTACCACCTCTACCCAGGGGGTGCCAGATGCCTACCACTACTACCACCTCTACCCATGGGGGGCTGGATGCCTGTCACTACTACCACCCTCCACCCAGGGGTGCCAGATGCCTACCACTACTACCACCTCTACCCATGGGGGCTGGATGCCTGTCACTACTACCACCCTTACCCAGGGGGTGCCAGATGCCTACCACTACTACCACCTCTACCCAGGGGGTGCCAGATGCCTACCTCTACTACCACCCTTACCCAGGGGGTTCCAGATGCCTACCACTACTACCACCTCTACCCATGGGGGCTGGATGCCTGTCACTACTACCACCCCTACCCAGGGGGTGCCAGATGCCTACCACTACTACCACCTCTACCCATGGGGGCTGGATGCCTGTCACTACTACCACCTCCACCCAGGGGGTGCCAGATGCCTACCACTACTACCACCTCTACCCATGGGGGGCTGGATGCCTGTCACTACTACCACCTCTACCCAGGGGGTGCCAGATGCCTACCACTACTACCACCTCAACCCAGGGGGTGCCAGATGCCTACCACTACTACCACCTCTACCCAGGGGGTGCCAGATTCCTACCTCTACTACCACCCTTACCCAGGGGGTGCCAGATGCCTACCACTACTACCACCTCTACCCATGGGGGGCTGGATGCCTGTCACTACTACCACCTCTACCCAGGGGTGCCAGATGCCTACCACTACTACCACCTCTACCCAGGGGTGCCAGATGCCTACCACTACTACCACCTCTACCCAGGGGGTGCCAGATGCCTACCACTACTACCACCTCTACCCATGGGGGCTGGATGCCTGTCACTACTACCACCCTTACCCAGGGGGTGCCAGATGCCTACCACTACTACCACCTCTACCCATGGGGGGCTGGATGCCTGTCACTACTACCACCCTTACCCAGGGGGTGCCAGATGCCTACCACTACTGCCACCTCTACCCAGGGGTTGCCAGATGCCTACCACTACTACCACCTCTACCCAGGGGGTGACAGATGCCTACCACTACTACCTCCTCTACCCATGGGGGGCTGGATGCCTGTCACTACTACCACCCTTACCCAGGGTGTGCCAGATGCCTACCACTACTACCACCTCTACCCATGGGGGGCTGGATGCCTGTCACTACTACCACCCTTACCCAGGGGGTGCCAGATGCCTACCACTACTACCACCTCTACCCAGGGGGTGCCAGATGCCTACCACAACTACCACCTCTACCCAGGGGTGCCCGATGCCTACCACTACTAACACCTCTACCCAGGGGGTGCCAGATGCCTACCTCTACTACCACCCTTACCCAGGGGGTGCCAGATGCCTACCAGTACTACCACCTCTACCCAGGGGGTGCCAGATGCCTACACTACTACCACCTCTACCCGTGGGGGGCAGGATGCCTGTCACTACTACCACCTCCACACAGGGGGTGCCAGATGCCTACCACTACTACCACCTCTACCCATGGGGGGCTGGATGCCTGTCACTACTACCACCCTTACCCAGGGGGTGCCAGATGCCTACCACTACTACCACCTCTACCCAGGGGGTGCCAGATGCCTACCTCTACTACAACCCTTACCCAGGGGGTGCCAGATGCCTACCACTACTACCACCTCTACCCATGGGGGGCTGGATGCCTATCACTACTACCAACTCTACCCAGGGGGTGCAAGATGCCTACCACTACTACCACCCTTACCCAGGGGGTGCCAGATGCCTACCAGTACTACCACCTCTACCCAGGGGGTGCCAGATGCCTACCACTACTACCACCTCTACCCATGGGGGCTGGATGCCTGTCACTACTACCACCCCTACCCAGGGGGTGCCAGATGCCTACCACTACTACCACCTCTACCCATGGGGGCTGGATGCCTGTCACTACTACCACACTTACCCAGGGGTGCCAGATGCCTACCACTACTACCACCTCTACCCAGGGGTGCCAGATGCCTACCACTACTATCACCTCTACCCAGGGGGTGCCAGATGCCTACCACTACTACCACCTCTACCCAGGGGGTGCCAGATTCCTACCTCTACTACCACCCTTACCCAGGGGGTGCCAGATGCCTACCACTACTACCACCTCTACCCAGGGGGTGCCAGATGCCTACCACTACTACCACCTCTACCCATGGGGGCTGGATGCCTGTCACTACTACCACCTCTCACCCAGGGGTGCCAGATGCCTACCACTACTACCACCTCTACCCATGGGGGGCTGGATGCCTGTCACTACTACCACCCTTACCCAGGGGGTGCCAGATGCCTACCACTACTACCACCTCTACCCAGGGGTGCCAGATGCCTACCTCTACTACCACCCTTACCCAGGGGTGCCAGATGCCTACCACTACTACCACCTCTACCCATGGGGGGCTGGATGCCTGTCACTACTACCACCTCTACCCAGGGGGTGCCAGATGCCTACCACTACTACCACCTCTACCCATGGGGGCTGGATGCCTGTCACTACTACCACCTCCACCCAGGGGGTGCCAGATGCCTACCACTACTACCACCTCTACCCATGGGGGCTGGATGCCTGTCACTACTACCACCTCTACCCAGGGGGTGCCAGATGCCTACCACTACTACCACCTCTACCCAGGGGGTGCCAGATGCCTACCACTACTACCACCTCTACCCAGGGGGTGCTAGATGCCTACCTCTACTACCACCCTTACCCAGGGGGTGCCAGATGCCTACCACTACTACCACCTCTACCCATGGGGGCTGGATGCCTGTCACTACTACCACCTCTACCCAGGGGGTGCCAGATGCCTACCACTACTACCACCTCTACCCAGGGGGTGCCAGATGCCTACCACTACTACCACCTCTACCCAGGGGGTGCCAGATGCCTACCACTACTACCACCTCTACCCATGGGGGGCTGGATGCCTGTCACTACTACCACCCTTACCCAGGGGGTGCCAGATGCCTACCACTACTACCACCTCTACCCATGGGGGGCTGGATGCCTGTCACTACTACCACCCTTACCCAGGGGGTGCCAGATGCCTACCACTACTGCCACCTCTACCCAGGGGTTGCCAGATGCCTACCACTACTACCACCTCTACCCAGGGGGTGACAGATGCCTACCACTACTACCTCCTCTACCCATGGGGGGCTGGATGCCTGTCACTACTACCACCCTTACCCAGGGTGTGCCAGATGCCTACCACTACTACCACCTCTACCCATGGGGGGCTGGATGCCTGTCACTACTACCACCCTTACCCAGGGGGTGCCAGATGCCTACCACTACTACCACCTCTACCCAGGGGGTGCCAGATGCCTACCACAACTACCACCTCTACCCAGGGGGTGCCCGATGCCTACCACTACTAACACCTCTACCCAGGGGGTGCCAGATGCCTACCTCTACTACCACCCTTACCCAGGGGTGCCAGATGCCTACCAGTACTACCACCTCTACCCAGGGGGTGCCAGATGCCTACACTACTACCACCTCTACCCGTGGGGGGCAGGATGCCTGTCACTACTACCCACCTCCACACAGGGGGTGCCAGATGCCTACCACTACTACCACCTCTACCCATGGGGGGCTGGATGCCTGTCACTACTACCACCCTTACCCAGGGGGTGCCAGATGCCTACCACTACTACCACCTCTACCCAGGGGGTGCCAGATGCCTACCTCTACTACAACCCTTACCCAGGGGGTGCCAGATGCCTACCACTACTACCACCTCTACCCATGGGGGGCTGGATGCCTATCACTACTACAAACTCTACCCAGGGGGTGCAAGATGCCTACCACTACTACCACCTCTACCCATGGGGTCTGGATGCCTGTCAATACTACCACCTCCACCCAGGGGGTACCAGATGCCTACCACTACTACCACCTCTACCCATGGGGGGATGGATGCCTGTCACTACTACCACCTCTACCCAGAGGGTGCCAGATGCCTACCACTACTACCACCTCTACCCAGGGGGTGCCAGATGCCTACCTCTACTACCACCCTTACCCAGGGGGTGCCAGATGCCTACCAGTACTACCACCTCTACCCAGGTGGTGCCAGATGCCTACACTACTACCACCTCTACCCGTGGGGGGCAGGATGCCTGTCACTACTACCACCTCCACCCAGGGGGTGCCAGATGCCTACCTCTACTACCACCTCTACCCATGGGGGCTGGATGCCTGTCACTACTACCACCCTCTACCCAGGGGTGCCAGATGCCTACCACTACTACCACCTCTACCCAGGGGGTGCCAGATGCCTACCTCTACTACAACCCTTACCCAGGGGGTGCCAGATGCCTACCACTACTACCACCTCTACCCATGGGGGGCTGGATGCCTATCACTACTACCACCTCTACCCAGGGGGTGCAAGATGCCTACCACTACTACCACCTCTACCCATGGGGGTCTGGATGCCTGTCAATACTACCACCTCCACCCAGGGGGTACCAGATGCCTACCACTACTACCACCTCTACCCATGGGGGGATGGATGCCTGTCACTACTACCACCTCTACCCAGGGGGTGCCAGATGCCTACCACTACTACCACCTCTACCCAGGGGGTGCCAGATGCCTACCACTACTACCACCTCTACCCATGGGGGGCTGGATGCCTGTCACTACTACCACCCTTACCCAGGGGGTGCCAGATGCCTACCACTACTACCACCTCTACCCAGGGGGTGCCAGATGCCTACCACTACTACCACCTCTACCCAGGGGGTGCCAGATGCCTACCACTACTACCACCTCTACCTAGGGGTGCCAGATGCCTACCACTACTACCACCTCTACCCATGGGGGGCTGGATGCCTGTCACTACTACCACCCTTACCCAGGGGGTGCCAGATGCATACCACTACTACCACCTCTACCCAGGGGGTGCCAGATGCCTACCACTACTACCACCTCTACCCAGGGGGTGCCAGATGCCTACCTCTACTATCACCCTTACCCAGGGGGTGCCAGATGCCTACCACTACTACCACCTCTACCCAGGGGGTGCCAGATGCCTACCACTACTACCACCTCTACCCAGGGGGTGCCAGATGCCTACCACTACTACCACCTCTACCCATGGGGGGCTGGATGCCTGTCACTACTACCACCCTTACCCAGGGGGTGCCAGATGCCTACCACTACTACCACCTCTACCCATGGGGTGCCAGATGCCTACCACTACTACCACCTCTACCCAGGGGGTGCCAGATGCCTACCACTACTACCACCTCTACCCAGGGGGTGCCAGATGCCTACCACTACTACCACCTTTACCCATGGGGGGCTGGATGCCTGTCACTACTACCACCCTTACCCAGGGGGTGCCAGATGCATACCACTACTACCACCTCTACCCAGGGGGTGCCAGATGCCTACCACTACTACCACCTCTACCCAGGGGTGCCAGATGCCTACCTCTACTACCACCCCTACCCAGGGTGCCAGATGCCTACCACTACTACCACCTCTACCCAGGGGGTGCCAGATGCCTACCACTACTACCACCTCTACCCATGGGGGCTGGATGCCTTTCACTACTACCACCCTTACCCAGGGGGTGCCAGATGCCTACCACTACTGCCACCTCCACCCAGGGGGTGCCAGGTGCCTACCACTACTACCACCTCTACCCATGGGGTGCTGGATGCCTGTCACTACTACCACCTCTACCCAGGGGTGCCAGATGCCTACCACTACTACCACCTCTACCCAGGGGGTGCCAGATGCCTACCTCTACTACCACCCCTACCCAGGGGGTGCCAGATGCCAACCACTACTACCACCTCTACCCATGGGGGCTGGATGCCTGTCACTACTACCACCTCTACCCAGGGGGTGCCAGATGCCTACCACTACTACCACCTCTACCCGTGGGGGGCTGGATGCCTGTCACTACTACCACCTCCACCCAGGGGGTGCCAGATGCCTACCACTACTACTGCCTCTACCGATGGGGGGCTGGATGCCTGTCACTACTTCCACCCTTACCCAGGGGGTGCCAGATGCTTACCACCACTACCACCTCTACCCAGGGGGTGCCAGATGCCTACCACTACTACCACCTCTACCCAGGGGTGGCTGGATGCCTGTCACTACTACCACCCTTACCCAGGGGGTGCCAGATGCCTACCACTACTACCACCTCTACCCAGGGGGTGCCAGATGCCTACCACTACTACCACCTCTACCCATGGGGGGCTGGATGCCTACCACCAACAACACCCCCACTCACAGGATGGCTAACACATGACACAACAAGCACACACCAACATAAAGAATGCAACATAAAGACATCCCCCCAACACCATGACAAGCGTGTGTAGACTGTGTCAAATGCCTACAACACTGAACATGACTTTGAACATACAATGTGACCCCCTATCACATGTGCCACACATAAATGTGTGTGGCCTCCACAATGCAAGCAGGCCATGACCATTGTGGCAATGGGGTCCAAAACCCCATCATCACAGTGACCAAAATGTAAGTGTGGGGTCCATAGCTGAAGCACATCTTGAACATTGTGGCAATGGGGTCCAAACCCCCATCATCACAGTGACCAAAATGTAAGTGTGGGGTCCATAGCTGAAGCACATCTTGAACATTGTGGCAATGGGGTCCAAACCCCCATCATCACAGTGACCAAAATGTAAGTGTTGACAAAGTAAAAGCTGCAACTGCCAAACTGCATGGATGATTCCTGGTCACAGAACAACAAACACATCAGTGGCAAAGTAGTGCTTGTGTCCCATAGCAACATAGATTGGGGAGGCAAACAGTGCAGTGCAAATAAGACATACCTTTGGCCATGTGCAGACAAACATCACCCATGGGGGCTGACACTGTCAACATTCATCATTGACACAATGACAGAAGTGACCATCAGAATGCAGACCCACATATTTGCACCAATGGGCACACAAATGCAGATACCCTGTGGAGACTGTAGATGTGAGGTGAACAGATACCATACCATGGCAGCAATGGGACGCACAAACAATGATCATTGTGCTGACTGATGACCTAGGAGTCCCAGGGACAGCAGGGGAAACCCACCAAAAAACATACAGCCAATGGCACACTAAAGATATGCCAATGCAGTGGTGCAGATGCACAAACACAAACAGGCAGACCCACACAGCACATCAAACACAACAGGTGACGGGGGGTGCCAGTGTCCCCAGGCAACCACACAACACATGAGGAGGCCTGAATACCAATTACACAGATGTGCATACAGTGCCACACAAAGGTAACTCATGGATCCAAATCCCCTATGTGGGCAATCAGGCATTGTCAGATGAGAGGGAGCACAAATCACACATGTCACACAAGCATGTAGGAACAGCAACTGACACAGCAAGACACAGAGACACCACAGCACTACCCCCAGGGCCCCCACAATGTGGTGACCCTGGGCTGCATTACAATCCCACTGTGATGACAAAGCTAGATGTCGTTCACACTGTGAACCACAGTCATGTGTCCTGAGCAACAAACTACCATCACACCTACACAAGCACAAATCAATCTGCACGGCCAGTAAGCCAAGGCCAACATGGAGGCAGGGGTCTAGCCGGGCAACAACTCTCATCTGCACACACTCAACACCACACACCTCGACCTCCAACAATGTGCAGCAGTGAAGCTCACATGCACTGGTGACATTGCACATGCACCCATGACAATCCCAGGGGGTGGTGGGAACCAAGGTGCAGAAACACATCACACATGGCCACTCAACAAGACTCCTGAATGTCTGACACACTGCACACTACGCTGTACATGGACATGACAGCAATACCACACCAACCAATGGGATCCCAGCCACAGTCACACACCAATGAAGAAGCCAAGGTCACCCACAAAGAACACACATAGACAACTACCAACATTGCAGCCCTGACCCTGAGGAGTGCCAGCAGTCACACACACAACGTGTCACAACCAATGAAAGCTAACACAAACCGGAAATCACATGACAGGTGTAAACAACAAGTGCAAAGGGGAATCCTGACTGTGACCCATCAGCGTCTTCCCACAAACTCAGCCCTGACAGCAAACACACCTATGGGTGACACCCTGATGACCAGTAATGTGCCATGCACCCACATCACAGAGAACCCAGGGAGAAGAGTTTGGGGGAACATAGGTCGACTAAGCAAGCATCACAAACAGGAACATCACTAGGGATCCCAGCATGCACAGCAAAATTGAAGTGAACACACAGACATGCTCATACAACACACACCTTGGGCACAGGCGATGTCACAGGAGTACACACTGCCTTGAGGGGACTCCACTCCTGTGTGAGGAAAGCTGTGCCATATGTCGCCTCAGTAGGGCTCCATCATGTCAGCAGAACATTTGGTCACACAGTCAACAATTAGCACCAAATGAAGGCTCCCGTCACATCAGCCTGGTCAAGGGAGTGTCAACGAAATCATCAGCACAGATCCAACACACATGTATAGCAAGTTGCACTGAAAACACAGATGAGTCCTTCCCCATTGATGCCCAAACCTGCATGTCCAGTGGAGATGGCCACACGGTCAGGGAAGTAGACTAATTGAACAATGGCAAGCACAACAGATGTGCAGGGGTGGAAGCCACAGATGTGACATTGCTAATGTAAGTAGGAAATCCCATTGCCAAATATTGAAAACATGACACCCTCAGATGCTGCTAAGGATGACATGGATACACCACAGGATAGGACACAGTCCCCCTGGACCACATGGGTTCCTGCACAGTAACACTTCATTTTCATGAGACCAAATATCACCATCACTGCAGCAAGGGCATGGTTAGCATCATCAACATCATGTACATCAGAAGCAAAAGCACTAGAGAACAGAAAGTTGCTTTATTCAGCATATGTGGGTTCAAAAGTTGAAGTCATGTAAAAATAAACAAAGGCCAATGGCCAGTCCATCATTAAAGTCAAAACAGGGTGACAGTGGCAGATGTCACCCTACGCATGCCTGCACTGATAAAAACCAGGGACAATCCCCTCGGAGGGGCATACGGGGGGGCAGGCCAGGCACCGCAGGGACAGGATCAGGGCTCACCAGAAGGAGGCAGGGAAGGGGTGGTGGGTGCTGGAGAGCCACTGACAACTGCAGTGGAGGTGTCTGACATGGTGTGTGCCGGCACAACTGGGGGCATGACTCAGATGGTGTGGGTGCCGACACGACTGCAGTGGGCCGTGCAGATGGAGTGGACAGGTTCCCCACTGCAGTGCCCAAGTCAGACCGGGTGGTAGTGGACTCCACGGCAGTGCCTACCTCCAGGGGAGGAGAATGGGGATCAGGTAAGGTGGGCAGGACAGAGGGGAGGACACCCTCACCACACCAGTGGCACAGACAAGCGCAGCGGGGGTGTGGGGCCGGATGAGCAAGTGGCAGGGGAGAAGGCCTGATCCTTTTGGGGATGGTGTATCTGTGGGTGGGGGAACCTGGGGCAGGGTGTGGTGGGGGCACCTGTGGAGTGGGGGCCTGAGGGATGGAGGAAGGAGACTTGGTGCCTGAGCTGCAGGGCGGCGGCAGGGTCTTGCTCTTCCGGGTCCGGGGGACTTGCGGGTGGGGCGTCAGTCGGTCTGCGCCTGGGGGAGGGTGTCCGGGGGCGAGGGGCACTCCGCTCCGTGTGGGTGGGCTTCCTCTTCCCCCTGAATGCTGTATCAGCTGGATCGGAGGGGAAGAGGCCGAGGTCACTGAGGAAGAGCCGCTGTGTCTTTGGGGTTGCAGGTGAGGGAAGGGAGGGGGCTTTGGAGGGAGAGGCTACTGAGGACTGCGCAGTGCTCGTGGATGCGTGTGTGTGTGCCTGGGCCCCATCCCCTGTTAGTGTGGTTTCAGTCCCCTGACTGTGCGTGCGTGTGCGTCTTGTTTGTGGCGTGTGTGTCTGTGTGCTGCTCGTATCTGTGCTGGTGTGTGCCTGTGCCGGTGTGTGTGTGCTTGGGACAGGTAAGGTGCTGGGGAGTGTGGATGGGGCAGAGGCAGGAGGGGTGAGGGACTGTCGGAGGAGGGACACTGCTGCCGTCAGGGAGGAGTCCATGGACCTATTGCCCCTCTGTAGGGCAGACATGCCCGATGAGATGCCCTCCATGAACGACACCAGCTGAGTCAACAGAGTGGTGTGTGCATGGAGGACACTCAGCATCGCTGTCTGCCCTACATGGAGCTGGCGAAGGAGGTACACAGACTCCTCACTCAGGGCAGCAGGGGACACAGGGGCAGGGGTGCGGTGCCTAGCCCGAAGGAGACACGCTCCTGAACATGGGAGCCTCCACGGACCTCGGGAATGGGAGCCGATGGGAGGGCGGTGGTGGTGGTGGTGGTGGTGGCGGGGACAGCAACACTAGCTGGGGTGTGGTGGCTGCTGACACCCGCCTCCATAAGGGAGTCATCCTCCGAGCTGTGTGGTCCTCAGCTGAGGTGGATGGTGCTGAGGACTCCTCGGTGTGGCTCCCTCACCCTCCGTGCCACTGGGTCCCTCCGACCACTCCTCGGCTGCTGACCCAGTCTGGCTCTGCGGCTCCTCCTGGTCCGTGGAGCTGTCCCCTCCTGTGGCCGTGGATGTATCTGCAATCAATAGGGAAACAGACAGACATCAGTCACCTGCACCGAACACACACACCACAGTAAGTACAGCACATTACAGAGCAAGCCCTGGCACCCTTACTTGAACATTGCTAAAAGTGCCCAAACAGAACAGGAGAAGCCAATTGTCAGTCTGATGGACAACCATGGCACTCACATCCCACCTGGCCTTGCACCCATCTGTCTGGTGTCTGTTGGATGGCAATACCCCAGTGTGGACACATGCACCACCTACACAGTAGTTGGACAGTGCAGAGAACACAGTGAAGCATGTGAACATGCACACATCACAACTCTTGCCACTGAGTCAGTACAGGTGTCCGGATGAAAGGGATGCCCAGAGTCAAATAGGAAATGCATGTGATGCATACCAGTGACAGACACCATGATGCACCCATGTCCTGATAGCCATTGCCACAATGGTGTGCATGTAGCACATGTCACTCCCCTGCAGGATCACTCATAGGAAGTCACATGCCATGGCACAGGCATGCCTGCTAAGTCATACATCACTGTCTCCAGTCACATGGGCAGGGCAGCCAGACAACAACACTCTGCACTGTGTCACAATAGTAGGTCATGGGGAATGCAAGTCCTGGAGCTGAACAAGTGCACATGTACATCCCCCACACACCACATCATCTGAACCCTTATCTGTCCAGGTCATACCGATTGGACATATGGGAGAACTGTAACACAACCCTCTGAACCTGAGCACCTCACAATCTGCTGTGAATGGGAAACAGCTGCCTGAACTTCACATTCGCATACCCCAGTCTGCACGGTCAGGTGATCAAACACCTATGTGTCACACAAGTATCGTCTCCTATGGTCACATCTCCGGTGGCATGCTGAGCCCCAACCGAGAAACACCCCAGCAGTCCTGACAACGAAGCCACAGCACACTGACACAGAGGCAGACACCTGAGGGGACATATCACTGAGCACAACGTGTCAGCTGATACACAGGAGTGGGAGTACAGAGTGTATTGTATGGCCTGGAGTAGGCATGACTGTCCTGTCCCCACATGAATGAGGGATGAGCCCTGGACAGTAGGCAGCTGGCTAAGTATGTGTGACACACGTAATATACACACTCCTGGGGCCCAAACATTGTTCCCACCCGCAGCATGGGTGTGTGCCAGATACCCCAGGCACATGTGGTGGATCAGCTCAGCAATTGGACCACATATCAAAGAAACACGCAGATTACATGGCCGAACACAGGCATTGTGTAAGCAATGGACCCACCCATGATGCCCACCACAGAGTTAGGGAAACAGATGCTGTCCCCCACCTTGAGTCAAGCAAACTGCAAGGACACAGTACCCAAGTCACACAATTCCCTGACTGTAAGGGCCACACCTGGGTATCAGATGAGGAGTGGGCAGTACACAATAGAGGGACATGGGTCCTGGACCACATGACTGATGTACTGTGGAAGTTTAACCAGGCCAGAGGAGGGCACATAGCATGGCAGACAAAGTTCACAATGCAGTCATGGACTCACCCCCTCCTTGCTGCTCTCTGGCCTTCAGCTGCCCATCCAGATCAGGGAAGACCACCGACAGGATCCTGAGCATGTGGGGGTCAGGGTCCGGTGTCCGCCCTCCTGCGAGGAGGCGACAGCTTCAGCTGGACCCGTGCGATCCTCCGGGTCCAGCCCCGAAGGTCCTGCCACCTCTTCTGGCAGTTGCGGATCCGGCGCTTGTAGACCCCCAGGGATCTCACTGCCCGGACGATGGTCAGCCATATCTGCTGCTTCTGGTGGGCATCAACCTGTGAGTATGACAAAGTGAGAATGCCATTACTCACATGCAACATATCCGTGCATTACACAGTTGGATATACATGTCTCAATCACAGGGGCACATGATGTACACAGGCAGTGCAACGATGGCCATGGACAGTATGCCAGCAGTTACTACATGGTATCATTGCCTGGGAAGTAAAACCTTGTTTAAATGCACTGTCACTGCACTATACCTGTTCAGTGCATGTAACTACACACTATGGGGGTGACAACTACTCAGTGAGCCTGCTAGCCAGTGGCGTGCAGACTGTTAGCCTTGCTAGTCAGACAACATGCACATTTAGAAAGGCAGTGGACAGAACACTCACCTGCTCCCCTGCTTTCCCATACAGCTTGCTGTACTGTGGAAGGAGGCTGTCCAGCAGGGCCTGGTTCTCCTCAGTGCTGAAGGCTGGGGCTCTCTCCACAGTACGTGCCATTGCAGGGTCCAGAGGGTGCAGATACAGCAGCAGTGGTGGTGGTAGATGTCGTCCTGGAGCATGTAGTGCAGGCAAGTGAGCTCTCAGGGGAACAGCCAGCATTATATGTGTGCTGCAGAGGCAGATACTGTCCCATGTGTCCAAAGTGATAGGTCCAAGTCGTTTGCATCTTCTGAATCTGGCCAATCCATGGAATTGCACCACTTACACACGCCCACAGCATCCTTCAAAAGTTCAACTTCATGACACCCATGAATTTGCAACATTGTTGTGGGTGACCAACTGAATTTACAGCATCAGACTCGTTCAAAATTTGAAAACGCGTCCGTTGCCAGGCCAGGCCATAGCCAATGGGTGCGCACCGATCGGTCCATTGCTGTTCAACGCGTACCCAGGATACAACGAGTACCCGCACACATTGAATGCAATGGGCAGGCCGGGCACACCGATCGGTCCATTGCTGTTCAACGCGTACCCAGGATACAACGCGTACCCGCACACATTGAATGCAATGGGCCGGCCGGGCACACCGATCGGTCCATTGCTGTTCAACGCGTACCCAGGATACAACGCGTACCCGCACACATTGAATGCAATGGGCCGGCCGGGCACACCGATCGGTCCATTGCTGTTCAACGCGTACCCAGGATACAACGCGTACCCACACACATTGAATGCAATGGGCAGGCCGGGCACACCGATCGGTCCATTGCTGTTCAACGCGTACTCCAGGATACAACGCGTACCAGCACACATTGAATGCAATGGGCCGGCCGGGCACACCGATCGGTCCATTGCTGTTCAATGCGTACTCCAGGATACAACGCGTACCCGCACACATTGAATGCAATGGGCCGGCCGGGCACACCGATCGGTCCATTGCTGTTCAACGCGTACTCCAGGATACAACGCGTACTCGCACACATTGAATGCAATGGCCGGCCGGGCACACCGATCGGTCCATTGCTGTTCAACGCGTACCCAGGATACAACGCGCACTCCGCACACATTGAATGCAATGGCCAATGTGTGCGCACCGATCGGTCCATTGCTGTCCAACGCGTATTGCGAATACAACGCATACCAGCACACATTGAATGCAATGGCCAATGTGTGCGCACCAATCGGTCCATTGCTGTCCAACGTGTCCCTGTACAAGTCACTGGCATATGTCACCA
>CAWUFW010031450.1:0-15537 GCA_963921515.1 Calotriton arnoldi | reverse complement strand
AAGTGAGCAAGGGACCCACGTCTGGGCATACCCCCGCCAACTTAGGGGCGAACAAAGCGATACAAAAGGGGATGATGGACGGAACGTTTGAGCCAATCAAACACTCACCCCCAGTCAACTGATCTGGGTTTAATCCATCATCATTCTTTAGCTCACTCCACCACCCCAGTTCAGACATGGCCATATGCAAATCAGTCTGACCCTGTGCCTCATGGGAACAGTCCAGCCCGAACTGCCAAGCCATGTCTTCCCTGGACCGGAAACAAGCATCCTAGGACCGGTTTCTGGCATTCCAGCCGTCATCAGCCAGGCTTGCTTGAATCCAGTGGCAAAGTGAGCAAGGGACCCACGTCTGGGCATACCCCCGCCAACTTAGGGCGAACAAAGCGATACAAAAGGGGATGATGGACGGAACGTTTGAGCCAATCAAACACTCACCCCCAGTCAACTGATCTGGGTTTAATCCATCATCATTCTTTAGCTCACTCCACCACCCCAGTTCAGACATGGCCATATGCAAATCAGTCTGACCCTGTGCCTCATGGGAACAGTCCAGCCCGAACTGCCAAGCCATGTCTTCCCTGGACCGGAAACAAGCATCCTAGGACCGGTTTCTGGCATTCCAGCCGTCATCAGCCAGGCTTGCTTGAATCCAGTGGCAAAGTGAGCAAGGGACCCACGTCTGGGCATACCCCCGCCAACTTAGGGCGAACAAAGCGATACAAAAGGGGATGATGGACGGAACGTTTGAGCCAATCAAACACTCACCCCCAGTCAACTGATCTGGGTTTAATCCATCATCATTCTTTAGCTCACTCCACCACCCCAGTTCAGACATGGCCATATGCAAATCAGTCTGACCCTGTGCCTCATGGGAACAGTCCAGCCCGAACTGCCAAGCCATGTCTTCCCTGGACCGGAAACAAGCATCCTAGGACCGGTTTCTGGCATTCCAGCCGTCATCAGCCAGGCTTGCTTGAATCCAGTGGCAAAGTGAGCAAGGGACCCACGTCTGGGCATACCCCCGCCAACTTAGGGCGAACAAAGCGATACAAAGGGGATGATGGACGGAACGTTTGAGCCAATCAAACACTCACCCCCAGTCAACTGATCTGGGTTTAATCCATCATCATTCTTTAGCTCACTCCACCACCCCAGTTCAGACATGGCCATATGCAAATCAGTCTGACCCTGTGCCTCATGGGAACAGTCCAGCCCGAACTGCCAAGCCATGTCTTCCCTGGACCGGAAACAAGCATCCTAGGACCGGTTTCTGGCATTCCAGCCGTCATCAGCCAGGCTTGCTTGAATCCAGTGGCAAAGTGAGCAAGGGACCCACGTCTGGGCATACCCCCGCCAACTTAGGGCGAACAAAGCGATACAAAAGGGGATGATGGACGGAACGTTTGAGCCAATCAAACACTCACCCCCAGTCAACTGATCTGGGTTTAATCCATCATCATTCTTTAGCTCACTCCACCACCCCAGTTCAGACATGGCCATATGCAAATCAGTCTGACCCTGTGCCTCATGGGAACAGTCCAGCCCGAACTGCCAAGCCATGTCTTCCCTGGACCGGAAACAAGCATCCTAGGACCGGTTTCTGGCATTCCAGCCGTCATCAGCCAGGCTTGCTTGAATCCAGTGGCAAAGTGAGCAAGGGACCCACGTCTGGGCATACCCCCGCCAACTTAGGGCGAACAAAGCGATACAAAAGGGGATGATGGACGGAGCGTTTGAGCCAATCAAACACTCACCCCCAGTCAACTGATCTGGGTTTAATCCATCATCATTCTTTAGCTCACTCCACCACCCCAGTTCAGACATGGCCATATGCAAATCAGTCTGACCCTGTGCCTCATGGGAACAGTCCAGCCCGAACTGCCAAGCCATGTCTTCCCTGGACCGGAAACAAGCATCCTAGGACCGGTTTCTGGCATTCCAGCCGTCATCAGCCAGGCTTGCTTGAATCCAGTGGCAAAGTGAGCAAGGGACCCACGTCTGGGCATACCCCCGCCAACTTAGGGCGAACAAAGCGATACAAAAGGGGATGATGGACGGAACGTTTGAGCCAATCAAACACTCACCCCCAGTCAACTGATCTGGGTTTAATCCATCATCATTCTTTAGCTCACTCCACCACCCCAGTTCAGACATGGCCATATGCAAATCAGTCTGACCCTGTGCCTCATGGGAACAGTCCAGCCCGAACTGCCAAGCCATGTCTTCCCTGGACCGGGAAACAAGCATCCTAGGACCGGTTTCTGGCATTCCAGCCGTCATCAGCCAGGCTTGCTTGAATCCAGTGGCAAAGTGAGCAAGGGACCCACGTCTGGGCATACCCCCGCCAACTTAGGGCGAACAAAGCGATACAAAAGGGGATGATGGACGGAACGTTTGAGCCAATCAAACACTCACCCCCAGTCAACTGATCTGGGTTTAATCCATCATCATTCTTTAGCTCACTCCACCACCCCAGTTCAGACATGGCCATATGCAAATCAGTCTGACCCTGTGCCTCATGGGAACAGTCCAGCCCGAACTGCCAAGCCATGTCTTCCCTGGACCGGAAACAAGCATCCTAGGACCGGTTTCTGGCATTCCAGCCGTCATCAGCCAGGCTTGCTTGAATCCAGTGGCAAAGTGAGCAAGGGACCCACGTCTGGGCATACCCCCGCCAACTTAGGGCGAACAAAGCGATACAAAGGGGATGATGGACGGAACGTTTGAGCCAATCAAACACTCACCCCCAGTCAACTGATCTGGGTTTAATCCATCATCATTCTTTAGCTCACTCCACCACCCCAGTTCAGACATGGCCATTTGCAAATCAGTCTGACCCTGTGCCTCATGGGAACAGTCCAGCCCGAACTGCCAAGCCATGTCTTCCCTGGACCGGAAACAAGCATCCTAGGACCGGTTTCTGGCATTCCAGCCGTCATCAGCCAGGCTTGCTTGAATCCAGTGGCAAAGTGAGCAAGGGACCCACGTCTGGGCATACCCCCGCCAACTTAGGGCGAACAAAGCGATACAAAAGGGGATGATGGACGGAACGTTTGAGCCAATCAAACACTCACCCCCAGTCAACTGATCTGGGTTTAATCCATCATCATTCTTTAGCTCACTCCACCACCCCAGTTCAGACATGGCCATATGCAAATCAGTCTGACCCTGTGCCTCATGGGAACAGTCCAGCCCGAACTGCCAAGCCATGTCTTCCCTGGACCGGAAACAAGCATCCTAGGACCGGTTTCTGGCATTCCAGCCGTCATCAGCCAGGCTTGCTTGAATCCAGTGGCAAAGTGAGCAAGGGACCCACGTCTGGGCATACCCCCGCCAACTTAGGGCGAACAAAGCGATACAAAAGGGGATGATGGACGGAACGTTTGAGCCAATCAAACACTCACCCCCAGTCAACTGATCTGGGTTTAATCCATCATCATTCTTTAGCTCACTCCACCACCCCAGTTCAGACATGGCCATATGCAAATCAGTCTGACCCTGTGCCTCATGGGAACAGTCCAGCCCGAACTGCCAAGCCATGTCTTCCCTGGACCGGAAACAAGCATCCTAGGACCGGTTTCTGGCATTCCAGCCGTCATCAGCCAGGCTTGCTTGAATCCAGTGGCAAAGTGAGCAAGGGACCCACGTCTGGGCATACCCCCGCCAACTTAGGGCGAACAAAGCGATACAAAAGGGGATGATGGACGGAACGTTTGAGCCAATCAAACACTCACCCCCAGTCAACTGATCTGGGTTTAATCCATCATCATTCTTTAGCTCACTCCACCACCCCAGTTCAGACATGGCCATATGCAAATCAGTCTGACCCTGTGCCTCATGGGAACAGTCCAGCCCGAACTGCCAAGCCATGTCTTCCCTGGACCGGAAACAAGCATCCTAGGACCGGTTTCTGGCATTCCAGCCGTCATCAGCCAGGCTTGCTTGAATCCAGTGGCAAAGTGAGCAAGGGACCCACGTCTGGGCATACCCCCGCCAACTTAGGGCGAACAAAGCGATACAAAAGGGGATGATGGACGGAACGTTTGAGCCAATCAAACACTCACCCCCAGTCAACTGATCTGGGTTTAATCCATCATCATTCTTTAGCTCACTCCACCACCCCAGTTCAGACATGGCCATATGCAAATCAGTCTGACCCTGTGCCTCATGGGAACAGTCCAGCCCGAACTGCCAAGCCATGTCTTCCCTGGACCGGAAACAAGCATCCTAGGACCGGTTTCTGGCATTCCAGCCGTCATCAGCCAGGCTTGCTTGAATCCAGTGGCAAAGTGAGCAAGGGACCCACGTCTGGGCATACCCCCGCCAACTTAGGGCGAACAAAGCGATACAAAAGGGGATGATGGACGGAACGTTTGAGCCAATCAAACACTCACCCCCAGTCAATTGATCTGGGTTTAATCCATCATCATTCTTTAGCTCACTCCACCACCCCAGTTCAGACATGGCCATATGCAAATCAGTCTGACCCTGTGCCTCATGGGAACAGTCCAGCCCGAACTGCCAAGCCATGTCTTCCCTGGACCGGAAACAAGCATCCTAGGACCGGTTTCTGGCATTCCAGCCGTCATCAGCCAGGCTTGCTTGAATCCAGTGGCAAAGTGAGCAAGGGACCCACGTCTGGGCATACCCCCGCCAACTTAGGGCGAACAAAGCGATACAAAGGGGATGATGGACGGAACGTTTGAGCCAATCAAACACTCACCCCCAGTCAACTGATCTGGGTTTAATCCATCATCATTCTTTAGCTCACTCCACCACCCCAGTTCAGACATGGCCATATGCAAATCAGTCTGACCCTGTGCCTCATGGGAACAGTCCAGCCCGAACTGCCAAGCCATGTCTTCCCTGGACCAGAAACAAGCATCCTAGGACCGGTTTCTGGCATTCCAGCCGTCATCAGCCAGGCTTGCTTGAATCCAGTGGCAAAGTGAGCAAGGGACCCACGTCTGGGCATACCCCCGCCAACTTAGGGCGAACAAAGCGATACAAAAGGGGATGATGGACGGAACGTTTGAGCCAATCAAACACTCACCCCCAGTCAACTGATCTGGGTTTAATCCATCATCATTCTTTAGCTCACTCCACCACCCCAGTTCAGACATGGCCATATGCAAATCAGTCTGACCCTGTGCCTCATGGGAACAGTCCAGCCCGAACTGCCAAGCCATGTCTTCCCTGGACCGGAAACAAGCATCCTAGGACCGGTTTCTGGCATTCCAGCCGTCATCAGCCAGGCTTGCTTGAATCCAGTGGCAAAGTGAGCAAGGGACCACACCAGGGAGCTCAGGGGCCACCGGAGCCTGGGACAGGGACTCCTCATCATCTGCTGCTGTGTCCCCATCATCACCTGTGTTTGGAAGAGACACACAATGTATGTTATGTTTCTACAGGCATCAATGGTTCAAACACCTGACAGTTGTGACTGTACCTCTGGATGCGGGCCTGTACATTGCATTGTACTAAGTTGTCACAGTCAGAGGTTGATATTGGTGTAGCACATTGTCCTGCCAACCTGAAGCATTTCAATGTGAATGTTGAGGTGTGTGCATGACCAGCATTGGTGGTATTTGGTTGACATCCGGACCTCCTTCTCCCCCCAGCCCAGTTATCCCACCATGAAGCATGCCACCCTTGCAGTGGGTGCAGGTTAACTCTCAGGATGTTAGTCAGTGGTGTCCTGCTGTTGGTTGGTGCACAGTTCCCAGCAGGGCCTTGTGCTCCCCACAACAGAGCACCATTGTCAGACATCTTTGAAGTGGCTTTTCACTCCCTGTGAGGTGTGCATGCTTCAATGTGAGCTTGCTGGGCCATGTGGGTGGGGGATGTTGAGCTGTGACTACCACTCCCATCATGCTATTGCCTACACCCCCTTCCCAGCATGCCCATACTTCCTTCCTTTTGACTCTGCTTCCCTGTGGGGTAGTGTGCCTGTAATGACAGGATGGCTGACAGTGTTGTCCTGGCGTTTGTTTGGTTACAAGTCCCAAAAGTGTCCCTGTGCTTCACACAGCATAACCCAGTGTGGTTGTTCTTTGTGGGATATTTAACTAGAGTGTGAGGCAATGCATTCTCCCAGGTGAGTTGTGAGGAGTTTGTGTTAAGGGGGTGTGTGAGAAAAGCTGCTGGTAACTATGGTCAGAGCTGTCAGTCCTCCTTCCCACCCAGCCAGATATCCCACCATGGAACATGCTTCCATTGCAGGGAGTGCAAGTTGGCTTTCAGGATGTCAGGCAGCGGTGTCCTGCTGTTGGTTGGTGCACAGTTCCCAGCAGGGCCTGGTACTCCCCACACCAGAGCACCATTGTCAGACATCTTAGAAGTGGCTTTTCACTCCCTGTGAGGTGTGCTTGCTTCAGTGTGAGCTTGCCGGGCCATGTGGGTGGGGGATGTTGAGCTGTGACTACCACTCCCATCATGCTATTGCCTACACCCCCCTTGCCAGCATGCCCATACTTCCTTCCTTTTGAGTCGACTTCACTGTGTGTGAGTGTGACAGCAATGGCAAGATGGCTGACAGTGTGATCCTGTTGTTTGTTGGTGCACAGTTCCCAGCAGGGCCTTGTGCTCCCCACAGCTGAGGCCATTGTCAGACATCTTGGAAGTGGCTTTTCACTCACTCTCTTGTAGAGCACGGTCCCAGTTGTGTTTTTTGGAGTTAGTGGAAGTGATGTGTGTGTAAGGGCCTGCTGGTAGCTGTAGTCGGAGCTGGCACTCCTCCTCCCCCCAGGCCAGACATCCCACCATGAAACGTGCTTCCATTGCAGGGAGTGCAAGTTGGTTGTCAGGATGTCAGTCAGTGGTGTCCTGCTGTTGGTTGGTGCCCAGTTCCCAGCAGGGCCTTGTACTCCCCACAACAGAGCACCATTGTCAGACATCTTAGAAGTGGCTTTTCACTCCCTGTGAGGTGTGCATGCTTCAGTGTGAGCTTGCTGGGCCATGTGGGTGGGAGATGTTGAGCTGTGACTACCACTCCCATCATGCTATTACCTACACCCCCCTTCCCAGCATACCCATACTTCCTTCCTTTTGAGTCGACTAGTGTGTGAGTGTGACAGCAATGGCAAGATGGCTGACAGTGTGGTCCTGTTGTTTGTTGGTGCACAGTTCCCAGCAGGGCCTTGTGCTCCCCACAGCTGAGGCCAGTGTCAGACATCTTGGAAGGTGCTTTTCACTCACTCTCTTGTAGAGCACGGTCCCAGTTGTGTTGTTTGGAGTTAGTGGAAGTGGTGTGTGTGTAAGGGCCTGCTGGTAGCTGTAGTCGAAGCTGGCACTCCTCCTCCCCCCAGGCCAGACATCCCACCATGAAAAGTGCTTCCATTGCAGGGAGTGCAAGTTGGTTGTCAGGATGTCAGTCAGTGGTGTCCTGTTGTTGGATGGTTCTCAGTTCCCAGCAGGGCCTTGTGCTCCCCACAACAGAGCACCATTGTCAGACATCTTAGAAGTGGCTTTTCACTCCCTGTGAGGTGTGCATGCTTCAGTATGAGCTTGCTGGGCCATGTGGGTGGGGGATGTTGAGCTGTGACTACCACTCCCATCATGCTATTGCCTACACCCCCCTTCCCAGCATGCCCATACTTCCTTCCTTTTGAGTCGACTTCACTGTGTGTGAGTGTGACAGCAATGGCAAGATGGCTAACAGTGCGATCCTGTTGTTTGTTGGTGCACAGTTCCCAGCAGGGCCTTGTGCTCCCCATAGCTGAGGCCAGTGTCAGACATCTTGGAAGTGGCTTTTCACTCACTCTCTTGTAGAGCACGGTCCCAGTTGTGTTGTTTGGAGTTAGTGGAAGTGGTGTGTGTGTAAGGGCCTGCTGGTAGCTGTAGTCGGAGCTGGCACTCCTCCTCCCCCAGGCCAGACATACCACCATGAAACGTGCTTCCATTGCAGGGAGTGCAAGTTGGTTGTCAGGATGTCAGTCAGTGGTGTCCTGCTGTTGGTTGGTGCCCAGTTCCCAGCAGGGCCTTGTGCTCCCCACAACAGAGCACCATTGTCAGACATCTTAGAAGTGGCTTTTCACTCCCTGTGAGGTGTGCATGCTTCAGTGTGAGCTTGCTGGGCCATGTGGGTGGGACATGTTGAGCTGTGACTACCACTCCCATCATGCTATTGCCTACACCCCCCTTCCCAGCATGCCCATACTTCCTTCCTTTTGAGTCGACTTCACTGTGTGTGAGTGTGACAGCAATGGCAAGATGGCTGACAGTGTGGTCCTGTGGTTTGTTGGTGCACAGTTCCCAGCAGGGCCTAGTGCTCCCCATAGCTGAGGCCAGTGTCAGACATCTTGGAAGTGGCTTTTCACTGACTCCCTTGTAGAGCACGGTCCCAGTTGTGGTGTTTGGAGTTAGTGGAAGTGGTGTGTGTGTAAGGGCCTGCTGGTAGCTGTAGTCGGAGCTGGCACTCCTCCTCCCCCAGGCCAGACATCCCACCATGAAACGTGCTTCCATTGCAGGGAGTGCAAGTTGGTTGTCAGGATGTCAGTCAGTGGTGTCCTGCTGTTGGTTGGTGCCCAGTTCCCAGCAGGGCCTTGTGCTCCCCACAACAGAGCACCATTGTCAGACATCTTAGAAGTGGCTTTTCACTCCCTGTGAGGTGTGCATGCTTCAGTGTGAGCTTGCTGGCCATGTGGGTGTGGGATGTTGAGTTGTGACTACCACTCCCATCATGCTATTGCCTACACCCCCCTTCCCAGCATGCCCATACTTCCTTCATTTGGAGTCGACTTCACTGTGTGTGAGTGTGACAACAATGGCAAGATGGCTGACAGTGTAGTCCTGTTGTTTGTTGGTGCACAGTTCACAGCAGGGCGTTGTGCTCCCCACAGCTGAGGCCAGTGTCAGACATCTTTGAAGTGGCTTTTCACTGCCTGTGAGGTGTGCATGCTTCAGTGTGAGCTTACTGGGCCATGTGGGTGGGGGATGTTGAGCTGTGACTACCACTCCCATCATGCTATTGCCTACACCCCCCTTCCCAGCATGCCCATACTTCCTTCCTTTTGACTCTGCTTCCCTGTGGGGTAGTGTGCCTGTGCTGACAGGATGGCTGACAGTGTTGCCCTGGCGTTTGTTTGGCTACAAGTCCCAATAGTGTCCCTGTGCTTCACAGAGCATAACCCAGTGTGGTAGTTCTTTGTGGGATATTTGATTAGAGTATGAGGCAATGCATTCTCCCAGGTGAGTTGTGTGGAGTTTGTGTTAAGGGGGTGTGTGAGAAAAGCTGCTGGTAACTATGGTCAGAGCTGTCAGTCCTCCTTCCCACCCAGCCAGATATCCCACCATGGAACGTGCTTCCATTGCAGGGAGTGCAAGTTGGCTTTCAGGATGTCAGGCAGTGGTGTCCTGCTGTTGGTTGGTGCACAGTTCCCAGCAGGGTCTTGTGCTCCCCACAGCAGTACCCAGTGTCAGCCATCTTGTCAGTTCTTTTCCACTCCCTGTGATGTGAGCATGGTTCAGAGTGGTGTTGATGGGCCAATTGTGAGGGTGACCAATATCTGTGACTACAACTCCCATCATGCTATTGGCTACACTCACTTCACCAGCATACACACAATTCCTTCCTTTCAGTGAGCTTCCCTGTGAGGTGGTGTTCTAGTGGTGGCAAAATGTCTGACAGTGTTTGTTCCACTGCCTTGCTCTATTTGTTGTTAGGTTTGTACATGTCATGACACAGTTACATATCACTATGAGATGGCAGGTATTGTGTTTGTCTAACTAACATGCACATCTTGGGATGATTATCTTTTGGTTACTGTGGCGTTGCTAACGGTGCATGGTTTCACTATCCCCTTGACAGTGATGTGTGTGTATTGTCACACAATATTGGGTATATTGGTTGTGTACTCACCAGGCTCTGGGATGTTTGATAGTCCATGAACGCTCTCTGGTGGTAGGATGGCCCGCACCTTCTCCTCCCAGGGCCTGAGGTATACTGGTTTGGCAGGAGGGCCACTGCTGGTGCGATGACTCAAGGCGTAATCCTTCTTGAGTAGGTCCTTGACCTTCCTGCGCACATCATACCACCTGTTCTGGATGTCTTCCTTTGTGCGCAAACATGGTGATTGTGCGTTCACCCTGTCGACGATCCTCTCCCACATCTTGGTTTTCTGCGACATGGGGGTCTGTTGGACCAATGTACCAAACAACTGTGGCTCTACCCTGAGGATTTCATCTACCAGGACTTCCAATTCACTGTCTAGGAACTTTGGATTCTTCTTTGCGGGCATGGTGATGGGTGGTGGTGGGGATTGATGTGTGTGTGAGTGTGCAAGTGAGAGTGGGTGGGTGTCGGTTTTGCTGGGTGTATGTGAGGGTGCTATTTGGGAGGTGCTAATGGTGTGTGGCTTGTGTGATGGATGAGTTGTGAGTGTGTCTGTGGTTGCTGTCTGATGGTGTTCTGTCCTGGCAGGTCAGTTGAATTTGCAAAGGATCATGGTAGGGATTTGTGGCCTTTATATGGGTGGAGTTGTGGGTGTGTCTTTGTTCCATGTTTTTTTCCCCCTGTATTTATTGACTTTGTCATTGCTTGTTCGGCCCTTTTTTTTGTATTTTTTCCTTTGTAGTTTTTAGGCATGTAGGAGACGTTCTTCTGACCGAGTAGGATGCTGCAGTTGGCTCGTGCGAGCTTCTCCGAGTCTTTCAAGCTGTCTTTCTTCTGGGTTTGATGTGCGGCGTACACGTCGGTCGCAGAGTATTGGGTTGCTTCGGCTCCGTTTTGTATGCGTGTCGGTCGTACGGCTTGAGCTCCGTGCGACTCAGTCTGGTTTTACACGCATTGCATCATACTGCGCGGGTCTGAGTTCGCGGGTACGTTTCTGTCGGGTTCATTCCTGGTGCGTGTCAGTCGGTTCGATTCGCGTAGATTTTCCGGCTGGATAGCTAGTTTCCGTGCGGTTTGGTCGTTCGGCTTGTGTCGGACTACATTCCCGTACCGAGTCGGTCGGTATGTTTTCCGGCCTGAATCGGAATCGGCCCCTAAACATATATAATTTACTATTCCCACTCCAAACGATATTAACTCAGTGAAGGTGCTGGACACTAAACATATATAATTTACTATTCCCACTCCAAACTGTATTAACTCAGGGAAGGTGCTGGACACTAAACATATATAATTTACTATTCCCACTCCAAACTATATTAAGTCAGAGAAGGTGCTGGACACTAAACATATATAATTTAGTATTCCCACTCCAAAGTAGAAAAAGTCAGGAAAGGTGCTGGACACTAAACATATATAATTTACTATTCCCACTCTAAACTATATTAACTCTGGGAAGGTGCTGGACACTAAACATATAATTTACTATTCCCACTCCAAAGTAGAAAATGTCAGGAAAGGTGCTGGACACTAAACATATATAATTTACTATTCCCACTCCAACCTATATTAACTTAGGGAAGGTGCTGGACACTATACATATATAATTTACTATTCCCAAATCCAAACTATATGAACTCAGGGAAGCTGCGGGAAACTAATCATATATAATTTACTACTCCCACTCCAAACTATATTAACTCAGGGAAGGTGCTGGACACTAAACATATATAATTTACTATTCCCACTCCAAACTGTATTAACTCAGGGAAGGTACTGGACACTAAACACATATAATTTACTATTCCCACTCCAAACTATATTAACTCAGGGAAGGTGCTGGACACTAAACATATAGGGGCTTATTTACAAGGCCCTTGCGCCACTTTTGCGTCATTTTTAACATGGGAAAAGTGAAGCAAAAGTGGCGCAAGGGCCTTGTAAATCTGCCCCATATAATTTAGTATTCCCACTCCAAACTATATTAAGTCAGGGAAGGTGCTGGACACGAAACATATCTAATTTACTTTACCCACTCCAAAGTAGAAAAAGTTAGGGAAGGTGCTGGACACCAAACATATATAATTTACTTTTCCCACTCCAAACTAAATTAACTCAGGAAAGGTGCTGGACACTAAACATATATAATTTACTGTTCCCACTCCAAAATATATTACCTCATGGAAGGTCCTTTACAGTAAACATATATAATTTACTATTCCCATCCAAAAGTATATTAACTCAGGGAAGGTGCTGGACACTAAACATACACAATGTACTATTCCCACTCCAAATTATATTAACTCAGGGAAGGTGCTGGACACTAAACATATATAATTTACAATTCCCACTCCAAACTATGGGAGTCATTACGATGGCGGTCGGACTTTTGTCCGACCGCCATCGTTGCGGTAGTGGGATATGCCGCCTACGAGGCGGCCTACCCACCAACCGCATTTCGATGCGACCGCCACCGCAGCGGCTACGGGCCCTATTTTTTGCATTACGGCGGGGATGCAGTCAGCAGCTGCCGCCGCAATGCAAAAAAACAGGCACTTGCATATCCCTGCACTACGTGGCAGGCACCCTGCAGTGCCTGCCAGATGGTGCAGGGATATTCCAGTGCCCTTACCCCAGCCCCAGGGATTGTGGGGGGCCCACTAAGGGCCCCCAAATCCGTTTCAGCCAGCCGCTTTGTGGCGGGTTGACTGCCGCAGAACGACTGGCGGAAAGGGATATTATAATCCCTACGCCGGTGCCTTGCTGGCACTGCCGCAATGCTGGTCTTCCGGGGAGGTGCGACAGGTGGTCGGAGATAGACAGCCTGTCGGAACCGTGGCGGTCGTCTTTCCGAATACCACCTGTCCACCCGCCATAGCTATCTGGCGGGCGAAAAACCTCATTCCGATGGCGGATGACCCGCCACCGACAGACTGTCGGCGACGAGCCCTTCGCCATCTTAATGAGGCCCTATAGTAACTCAGGGAAGGTACTGTACACTAAACATATATAATTTACTATGCCCACTCCAAATTAGAAAAAGTCAGGGAAGTTGCAGGACACTAAACATATATAATTTACTATTCCCACTCCAAAGTATATTAACTCAGGGAAGGTGCTGGACACTTAGGGGCCGATTCCGATTCGGGCCGGAATTCTCTCCGACCGAGCCGGACTCAGAGAGATTTCCGACCGAATCGGACTCTGGCAGCCCGACCGAACGAGTACGATGCGCACGTATGCCATCGGACTCGAGATCGGTCGGACTCCCATTGAAGTCAATGGGAGCCGGTCGTACAACGCGCACGCGGGCTCCCATTGACTCAATGGTGCGTGGCGGTCAAGGGCGCTCTACAGCGTGTACGCGGCGAAGCGACTCGCGCCGTACACGCACAGGTAGGGGGACCCATGGGTCCCCCTGTGTGCGACTCCGCGCGGCTACGGCGTACAGGGGGTCCGACACGGACCCCCAAAGTACGTCTCCGACTGCTCTTTGGAGCCGGAGTGCGCGGCTCGGTCGGACTGCGCTCGCGGCGCGCATCGTACTCACCCGGCCGGGGAACGTCTCCATTGCGCGGTGCGAGTCGAGTCCGAGCGAAGTCGGTCGGTGCGGTTCGACCCGGGAACGAGTCGGTCGGGACGCCCGGACGAGTCGGTCGGCGACTCGCATCGTACTCGCTCGCCCGGACGCGCGTACGACTCGGTCGGGAAATAGGGCCCCGAATCGGATCCGGTTAAGCCGAATCCGATTCGGAGCCCTACCGGCCGAGATCGGAATCGGCCCCTAAACATATGTAATTTATCATTCCCACCCCAAACTATATTAACTCAGGGAAACTGCTGGACACTAAACATATATAATTTACTATTCCCACTCCAAAGTAGAAAAAGTCAGGAAAGGTGCTGGACACTAAACATATATCATTTACTATTCCCACTCCAAACTATATTAAGTCAGGGAAGGTGCTGGACACTAAACATATATAATTTACTATTCCCACTCCAAACTATATCAACTCCGAGAAGGTGCTGGACACTAAACATATAATTTACTATTTCCACTCCAAACGATATTAACTCAGGGAAAGTGCTGGACACTAAACATATATAATTTAGTATTACAACTCCAAACTGTATTAAGTCAGGGAAGGTGCTGGACACCAAATATATCTAATTTACTATTCCCACTTCAAAATAGAAAAAGTCAGGGAAGGTGCTGGACACTAAACATATATAATGTACTGTTCCCACTCCAAAGTATATTAACTCAGGGAAGGTGCTGGACACTAAACATATATAATTTACTATTCCCACTGCAAACTGTATTAACTCAGGGAAGGTGCTGGACACTAAACATATATAATTTACTATTCCCACTGCAAACTGTATTAACTCAGGGAAGGTGCTGGACACTAAACTTATATAATTTACTATTCCCACTCTAAACAATATTAACTCAGGGAAGGTGCTGGACACTAAACATATATAATTTACTATTCCCACAGCAAACTGTATTAACTCAGGGAAGGTGCTGGACACTAAACATATATAATTTACTATTCCCACTGCAAACTGTATTAACTCAGGGAATGTGCTGGACACTAAACATATATAATTTACTATTCCCACTCCAAACTATATTAAGTCAGGGAAGGTGCTGGACACTAAACATATATAATTTAGTATTCCGACTCAAAGCTACATTAAGTCAGGGAAGGTGCTGGACACTAAATATATCTAATTTACTATTCCCACACCAAAGTAGAAAAGGCAGGGAAGGTGCTGGACACTAAACATATATAATTTACTGTTCCCACTCCAAAGTAGAAAAAGTCAGGGAAGGTGCTGCACACTAAACATATATAACTTACTATTCCCACTCCAAAGTATATTAACTCAGGGAAGGTGCTGGACACTAAACATATATAATTTTCTATTCCCACTCCAAACTAGAAAAAGTCAGGGAAGGTGCTGGACACTAAACATATATAATTTACTATTCCCACTCCAAAGTATATTAACTCAGGGAAGGTGCTGGACACTAAACATATATAATTTTCTATTCCCACTCCAAACTAGAAAAAGTCAGGGAAGGTGCTGGACACTAAACATATATAATTTACTATTCCCACTCCAAACTATATTAACTCAGGGAAGGTGCTGGACACTAAACATATATAATTTACTACTCCCACTCCAAACTATATTAAGTCAGGGAAGGTGCTGGACACTAAACTTATATAATTTACTATTCCCACTCCAAACTATATTAACTCAGGGAAGGTGCTGGACACTAAAAATATATAATTTACTATTCCCACTCCAAATTAGAAAAAGTCAGGGAAGGTGCTGGACACTAAACATATCTAATTTACTATTCCCACTCCAAACTATGGGGCTCATTACGATGGCGGGCGGAAGCACAACCGCCGTGCTGGCGGATGCAAAAACCACCAGTTACCGCCGGCACGCAGCAGTCCACACGCCCGTCCAATTACGATGCGTAAAGTAGGCCAAACACCGCCGGCAAGCCAGCAACACCGTCCGCCATCAAAGTGCGCCCGTTCACGTAGCGGCGCAGCACAACTGACACACACCGTCCGACGAAACACGTCCCCGCCCGGCGTATAAATTACGATGCCGCAAACAAACGGCTCCCACGGCTAAGAGACACCGCACGTGAAAGAGAGGCGGTAACACGG
>CAWUFW010031449.1:0-15537 GCA_963921515.1 Calotriton arnoldi | reverse complement strand
GGATGCTTGTTCCCAGTCCAGTGAGGACCTGGCCTGGCAGTTCGGGCTGGACTGTTCCCGTTGGGTGCAGGGTCAAGACTGATTTGCATATGGCTGGTTCCAAACTGGAATGGCATGGTGAGCAAAAAACGATGGATTTAGGCCCAGATCTCTGTACTGGGGTGAATGTATGACATTGTTCTGCATTCTGTCTATCAATTGTTCTTTTTGCATTTGTCACCCCCAGTGGGAAAAGTATGCCCAGACGTGGGTCCCGTGCTCTCCATGCCACTGGAGTCAAGCTATCCTGGCTGATGAGGGCTGAAAGCCCAAAACTGGTCCTAGCATGCTTGTTCCCAGTCCAGGGAGGACCTGGCCTGGCAGTTCGGGCTGGACTTTTCCCATTGGGTGCAGGGTCAAGACTGATTCGCATATGGCTGAGTCCAAACTGGAATGGCATGGTGAGCAAAAAAACGATGGATTTAGGCCCAGATCTCTGTACTGGGGTGAGTGTATGACATTGTTCTGCATTCTGTCCATCAATTGTTCTTTTTGATTTGCCACCCACGAATGGGACGTGTATGCCCAGACGTGGGTCCCGTGCTCTCCATGCCACTGGAGTCAAGCTATCCTGGCTGATGAGGGCTGAAAGCCCGAAACTGGTCCTAGGATGCTTGTTCCAGGTCCAAGGAGGACCTGGCCTGGCAGTTCGGGCTGGACTGTTCCCATTGGGTGCAGGGTCAAGACTGATTTGTATATGACTGGGTCCAAACTGGAATGGCATGGTGAGCAAAAAAACGATGGATTTAGGCCCAGATCTCTGTACTGGCGTAAAAGTATGACATTGTTCTGCATTCTGTCCATCAATTGTTCTTTTTGCATTTGTCACCCCGAGTGGGACGGGTATGCCCAGACATGGGTCACGTGCTCTCCATGCCACTGGAGTCAAGCTATCTTGGCTGAAGAGGGCTGAAAGCCCGAAACCTGTCCTAGGATGCTTGTTCCCAGTCCAGGGAGGACCTGGCCTGGCAGTTCGGGCTGGACTGTTCCCATTGGGTGCAGGGTCAAGACTGATTTGCATATGGCTGGGTCCAAATTGGAATGGTATGGTGTGCAAAAAAACGATGGATTTAGGCCCAGATCTCTGTACTGGGGTGTATGTATGACATTGTTCTGCATTCTGTCCATCAATTGTTCTTTTTGCATTTGTCACCCCGAGTGGGACGGGTATGCCCAGACGTGGGTCCCATGCTCTCCATGCCACGGGAGTCAAGCTATCCTGGCTGATGAGAGCTGAAAGCCCGAAATCGGTCCTAGGATGCGTGTTCCCAGTCCAGGGAGGACCTGGCCTGGCAGTTCGGGCTGGACTGTTCCCATTGGGTGCAGAGTCAAGACTGATTTGCATATGGCTGGGTCCAAACTGGAATAGCATGGTGAGCAAAAAAACGATGGATTTAGGCCCAGATCTCTGTACTGGGGTGAATGTATGACATTGTTCTGCATTCTGTCCATCAATTGTTCTTTTTGCATTTGTCACCCCGAGTGGGACGGGTATGCCAAGACGTGGGTCCCGTGCTCTCCATGCCACTGGAGTCAAGCTATCCTGGCTGATGAGGCTGAAAGCCCGAAACCGGTCCTAGGATGCTTGTCCCCAGTCCAGGGAGGACCTGGCCTGGCAGTTTGGGCTGGACTGTTCCCATTGGGTGCAGGGTCAAGACTGATTTGAATATGGCTGGGTCCAAACTGGAATGGCATGGTGAGCAAAAAAACGATGGATTTAGGCCCAGATCTCTGTACTAGGGTGAATGTAGGACATTGTTCTGCATTCTGTCCATCAATTGTTCTTTTTGCATTTGTCACCCCGAGTGGGACGGGTATGCCCAGACGTGGGTCCCATGCTCTCCATGCCACGGGAGTCAAGCTATCCTGGCTGATGAGGGCTGAAAGCCCGAAACCGGTCCTAGGATGCTTGTTCCCAGTCCAGGGAGGACCTGGCCTGGCAGTTCGGGCTGGACTGTTCCCATTGGGTGCAGAGTCAAGAATGATTTGCATATGGCTGGGTCCAAACTGGAATAGCATGGTGAGCAAAAAAACGATGGATTTAGGCCCAGATCTCTGTACTGGGGTGAATGTATGACATTGTTCTGCATTCTGTCCATCAATTGTTCTTTTTGCATTTGTCACCCCGAGTGGGACGGGTATGCCCAGACGTGGATCCCGTGCTCTCCATGCCGCTGGAGTCAAGCTATCCTGGCTGATAAGGGCTGAAAGCCCGAAACCGGTCCTAGGATGCTTGTTCCCAGTCCAGTGAGGACCTGGCCTGGCAGTTCGGGCTGGACTGTTCCCATTGGGTGCAGGGTCAAGACTGATTTGCATATGGCTGGGTCCAAACTGGAATGGCATGGTGAGCAAAAAACGATGGATTTAGGCCCAGATCTCTGTACTGGGGTGAATGTATGACATTGTTCTGCATTCTGTCCATCAATTGTTTTTTTTGCATTCGTCACCCCGAGTGGGACGGGTATGCCCAGACGTGGGTCCCGTGCTCTCCATGCCACTGGAGTCAAGCTATCCTGGCTGATGAGGGCTGAAAGCCCAAAACTGGTCCTAGCATGCTTGTTCCCAGTCCAGGGAGGACCTGGCCTGGCAGTTCGGGCTGGACTTTTCCCATTGGGTGCAGGGTCAAGACTGATTTGCATATGGCTGAGTCCAAACTGAAATGGCATGGTGAGCAAAAAAACGATGGATTTAGGCCCAGATCTCTGTACTGGGGTGAGTGTATGACATTGTTCTGCATTCTGTCCATCAATTGTTCTTTTTGATTTGCCACCCACGAATGGGACGTGTATGCCCAGACGTGGGTCCCGTGCTCTCCATGCCACTGGAGTCAAGCTATCCTGGCTGATGAGGGCTGAAAGCCCGAAACCGGTCCTAGGATGCTTGTTCCAGGTCCAAGGAGGACCTGGCCTGGCAGTTCGGGCTGGACTGTTCCCATTGGGTGCAGGGTCAAGACTGATTTGCATATGACTGGGTCCAAACTGGAATGGCATGGTGAGCAAAAAAACGATGGATTTAGGCCCAGATCTCTGTACTGGCATAAAAGTATGACATTGTTCTGCATTCTGTCCATCAATTGTTCTTTTTGCATTTGTCACCCCGAGTGGGACGGGTATGCCCAGACATGGGTCACGTGCTCTCCATGCCACTGGAGTCAAGCTATCTTGGCTGAAGAGGGCTGAAAGCCCGAAACCTGTCCTAGGATGCTTGTTCCCAGTCCAGGGAGGACCTGGCCTGGCAATTCGGGCTGGACTGTTCCCATTGGGTGCAGGGTCAAGACTGATTTGCATATGGCTGGGTCCAAATTGGAATGGTATGGTGTGCAAAAAAACGATGGATTTAGGCCCAGATCTCTGTACTGGGGTGTATGTATGACATTGTTCTGCATTCTGTCCATCAATTGTTCTTTTTGCATTTGTCACCCCGAGTGGGACGGGTATGCCCAGACGTGGGTCCCATGCTCTCCATGCCACGGGAGTCAAGCTATCCTGGCTGATGAGGGCTGAAAGCCCGAAATCGGTCCTAGGATGCTTGTTCCCAGTCCAGGGAGGACCTGGCCTGGCAGTTCGGGCTGGACTGTTCCCATTGGGTGCAGAGTCAAGACTGATTTGCATATGGCTGGGTCCAAACTGGAATAGCATGGTGAGCAAAAAAACGATGGATTTAGGCCCAGATCTCTGTACTGGGGTGAATGTATGACATTGTTCTGCATGCTGTCCATCAATTGTTCTTTTTGGATTTGTCACCCCGAGTGGGACGGGTATGCCCAGACGTGGGTCCCGTGCTCTCCATGCCACTGGAGTCAAGCTATCCTGGCTGATGAGGCTGAAAGCCCGAAACCGGTCCTAGGATGCTTGTCCCCAGTCCAGGGAGGACCTGGCCTGGCAGTTTGGGCTGGACTGTTCCCATTGGTTGCAGGGTCAAGACTGATTTGCATATGGCTGGGTCCAAACTGGAATGGCATGGTGAGCAAAAAAGCAATGGATTTAGGCCCAGATCTCTGTACTAGGGTGAATGTATGACATTGTTCTGCATTCTGTCCATCAATTGTTCTTTTTGCATTTGTCACCCCATGTGGGACGGGTATGCCCAGACGTGGGTCCCGTGCTCTCCATGCCACTGGAGTCAAGCTATCCTGGCTGATGAGGGCTGAAAGCCCGAAACCGGTCCTAGGATGCTTGTTCCTAGTCCAGGGAGGACGTGGCCTGGCAGTTCGGGCTGGACTGTTCCCATTGGGTGCAGGGTCAAGACTGATTTGCATATGGCTGGGTCCAAATTGGAATGGCATGGTGTGCAAAAAAACGATGGATTTAGGCCCAGATCTCTGTACTGGGGTGTATGTATGACATTGTTCTGCATTCTGTCCATCAATTGTTCTTTTTTGCATTTGTCACCCCGAGTGGGGCGGGTATGCCCAGACGTGGCTCCCGTGCTCTCCATGCCACTGGAGTCAAGCTTTCCTGGCTGATGAGGGCTGAAAGCCCGAAACCGGTCCTAGGATGCTTGTTCACAGTCCAGTGAGGACCTGGCCTGGCAGTTCGGGCTGGACTGTTCCCATTGGGTGCAGGGTCAAGACTGATTTGCATATGGCTGGGTCCAAACTGGAATGGCATGGTGAGCAAAAAACGATGGATTTAGGCCCAGATCTCTGTACTGGGGTGAATGTATGACATTGTTCTGCATTCTGTCCATCAATTGTTCTTTTTGCATTTGTCACCCCGAGTGGGACGGGTATGCCCAGACGTGGGTCCCGTGCTCTCCATGCCACTGGAGTCAAGCTATCCTGGCTGATGAGGCTGAAAGCCCGAAACCGGTCCTAGGATGCTTGTTCCCAGTCGAGGGAGGACCTGGCCTGGCAGTGCGGGCTGGACTGTTCCCATTGGGTGCAGGGTCAAGACTGATTTGCATATGGCTGGGTCCAAACTGGAATGGCATGGTGAGCAAAAATACGATGGATTTAGGCCCAGATCTCTGTACTGGGGTGAATGTATGACATTGTTCTGCATTCTGTCCATGAACTGTTCTTTTTGCATTTGTCACCCCGAGTGGGACAGGTATGCCCAGACGTGGGTCCCGTGCTCTCCATGCCACTGCAGTCAAGCTATCCTGGCTGATGAGGGCTGAAAGCCCGAAACCGGTCCTAGGATGCTTGTTCCCAGTCCAGGGAGGACCTGGCCTGGAAGTTCGGGCTGGACTGTTCCCATTGGGTGCAGGGTCAAGACTGATTTGCATACGGCTGGGTCCAAACTGGAATGGCATGGTGAGCAAAAAAACGATGGATTTAGGCCCAGATCTCTGTACTGGGGTGAATGTATGACATTGTTCTGCATTCTGTCCATCAATTGTTCTTTTTGCATTTGTCACCCCGAGTCTGACGGTTATGCCCAGACGTGGGTCCCATGCTCTCCATGCCACGGGAGTCAAGCTATCCTGGCTGATGAGGGCTGAAAGCCCGAAACTGGTCCTAGGATGCTTGTTCCCAGTCCAGGGAGGACCTGGCCTGGCAGTTCGGGCTGGACTGTTCCCATTGGGTGCAGAGTCAAGACTGATTTGCATATGGCTGGGTCCAAACTGGAATAGCATGGTGAGCAAAAAAACGATGGATGTAGGCCCAGATCTCTGTACTGGGGTGAATGTATGACATTGTTCTGCATTCTGTCCATCAATTGTTCTTTTTGCATTTGTCACCCCGAGTGGGACGGGTAGGCCCAGACGTGGGTCCAGTGCTCTCCATGCCGCTGGAGTCAAGCTATTCTGGCTGATAAGGGCTGAAAGCCCGAAACCGGTCCTAGGATGCTTGTTCCCAGTCCAGTGAGGGCCTGGCCTGGCAGTTCGGGCTGGACTGTTCCCATTGGGTGCAGGGTCAAGACTGATTTGCATATGGCTGGGTCCAAACTGGAATTGCATGGTGAGCAAAAAACGATGGATTTAGGCCCAGATCTCTGTACTGGGGTGAATGTATGACATTGTTCTGCATTCTGTCTATCAATTGTTCTTTTTGCATTTGTCACCCCCAGTGGGAAAAGTATGCCCAGACGTGGGTCCCGTGCTCTCCATGCCACTGGAGTCAAGCTATCCTGGCTGATGAGGGCTGAAAGCCCAAAACTGGTCCTAGCATGCTTGTTCCCAGTCCAGGGAGGACCTGGCCTGGCAGTTCGGGCTGGACTTTTCCCATTGGGTGCAGGGTCAAGACTGATTTGCATATGGCTGAGTCCAAACTGGAATGGCATGGTGAGCAAAAAAACGATGGATTTAGGCCCAGATCTCTGTACTGGGGTGAGTGTATGACATTGTTCTGCATTCTGTCCATCAATTGTTCTTTTTGATTTGCCACCCACGAATGGGACGTGTATGCCCAGACGTGGGTCCCGTGCTCTCCATGCCACCGGAGTCAAGCTATCCTGGCTGATGAGGGCTGAAAGCCCGAAACCGGTCCTAGGATGCTTGTTCCAGGTCCAAGGAGGACCTGGCCTGGCAGTTCGTGCTGGACTGTTCCCATTGGGTGCAGGATCAAGACTGATTTGTATATGACTGGGTCCAAACTGGAATGGCATGGTGAGCAAAAAAATGATGGATTTAGGCCCAGATCTCTGTACTGGCGTAAAAGTATGACATTGTTCTGCATTCTGTCCATCAATTGTTCTTTTTGCATTTGTCACCCCGAGTGGGACGGGTATGCCCAGACATGGGTCACGTGCTCTCCATGCCACTGGAGTCAAGCTATCTTGGCTGAAGAGGGCTGAAAGCCCGAAACCTGTCCTAGGATGCTTGTTCCCAGTCCAGGGAGGACCTGGCCTGGCAGTTCGGGCTGGACTGTTCCCATTGGGTGCAGGGTCAAGACTGATTTGCATATGGCTGGGTCCAAATTGGAATGGTATGGTGTGCAAAAAAACGATGGATTTAGGCCCAGATCTCTGTACTGGGGTGTATGTATGACATTGTTCTGCATTCTGTCCATCAATTGTTCTTTTTGTATTTGTCACCCGGAGTGGGACGGGTATGCCCAGACGTGGGTCCCATGCTCTCCCTGCCACGGGAGTCAAGCTATCCTGGCTGATGAGGGCTGAAAGCCCGAAATCGGTCCTAGGATGCTTGTTCCCGGTCCAGGGAGGACCTGGCCTGGCAGTTCGGGCTGGACTGTTCCCATTGGGTGCAGAGTCAAGACTGATTTGCATATGGCTGGGTCCAAACTGGAATAGCATGGTGAGCAAAAAAACGATGGATTTAGGCCCAGATCTCTGTACTGGGGTGAATGTATGACATTGTTCTGCATTCTGTCCATCAATTGTTCTTTTTGCATTTGTCACCCCGAGTGGGACGGGTATGCCCAGACGTGGGTCCCGTGCTCTCCATGACACTGGAGTCAAGCTATCCTGGCTGATGAGGCTGAAAGCCCGAAACCGGTCCTAGGATGCTTGTCCCCAGTCCAGGGAGGACCTGGCCTGGCAATTTGGGCTGGACTGTTCCCATTGGGTGCAGGGTCAAGACTGATTTGAATATGGCTGGGTCCAAACTGGAATGGCATGGTGAGCAAAAAAACGATGGATTTAGGCCCAGATCTCTGTACTAGGGTGAATGTAGGACATTGTTCTTCATTCTGTCCATCAATTGTTCTTTTTGCATTTGTCACCCCGAGTGGGACGGGTATGCCCAGACGTGGGTCCCATGCTCTCCATGCCACGGGAGTCAAGCTATCCTGGCTGATGAGGATTGAAAGCCCGAAACCGGTCCTAGGATGCTTGTTCCCAGTCCAGAGAGGACCTGGCCTGGCAGTTCGGGCTGGACTGTTCCCATTGGGTGCAGAGTCAAGACTGATTTGCATATGGCTGGGTCCAAACTGGAATAGCATGGTGAGCAAAAAAACGATGGATTTAGGCCCAGATCTCTGTACTGGGGTGAATGTATGACATTGTTCTGCATTCTATCCATCAATTGTTCTTTTTGCATTTGTCACCCCGAGTGGGACGGGTATGCCCAGACGTGGATCCCGTGCTCTCCATGCCGCTGGAGTCAAGCTATCCTGGCTGATAAGGGCTGAAAGCCCGAAACCGGTCCTAGGATGCTTGTTCCCAGTCCAGTGAGGACCTGGCCTGGCAGTTCGGGCTGGACTGTTCCCATTGGGTGCAGAGTCAAGACTGATTTGCATATGGCTGGGTCCAAACTGGAATAGCATGGTGAGCAAAAAAACGATGGATTTAGGCCCAGATCTCTGTACTGGGGTGAATGTATGACATTGTTCTGCATTCTGTCCATCAATTGTTCTTTTTGCATTTGTCACCCCAAGTGGGACGGGTATGCCCAGACGTAGGTCCCATGCTCTCCATGCCACTGGAGTCAAGCTATCCTGGCTGATGAGGGCTGAAAGCCCGAAACAGGTCCTAGGATGCTTGTTCCCAGTCCAGGGAGGACCTGGCCTGGCAGTTCGGGCTGTACTGTTCCCATTGGATGTAGGGTCAAGACTGATTTGCATATGGCTGGGTCCAAACTGGAATGGCATGGTGAGCAAAAAACGATGGATTTAGGCCCAGATCTCTGTACTGGGGTGAATGTATGACATTGTTCTGCATTCTGTCTATCAATTGTTCTTTTTGCATTTGTCACCCCCCAGTGGGAAAAGTATGTCCAGACGTGGGTCCCGTGCTCTCCATGCCACTGGAGTCAAGCTATCCTGGCTGATGAGGGCTGAAAGCCCAAAACTGGTCCTAGCATGCTTGTTCCCAGTCCAGGGAGGACCTGGCCTGGCAGTTCGGGCTGGACTTTTCCCATTGGGTGCAGGGTCAAGACTGATTTGCATATGGCTGAGTCCAAACTGGAATGGCATGGTGAGCAAAAAAACGATGGATTTAGGCCCAGATCTCTGTACTGGGGTGAGTGTATGACATTGTTCTGCATTCTGTCCATCAATTGTTCTTTTTGATTTGCCACCCACGAATGGGACGTGTATGCCCAGACGTGGGTCCCGTGCTCTCCATGCCACTGGAGTCAAGCTTTCCTGGCTGATGAGGGCTGAAAGCCCGAAACCGGTACTAGGATGCTTGTTCCCAGTCCAGGGAGGACCTGGCCTGGCACTTCGGGCTGGGCTGTTCCCATTGGTTGCAGGGGCAAGACTGATTTGTATATGGCTGGGTCCAAACTGGAATGGCATGGTGAGCAAAAAAGCGATGGATTTAGGCCCAGATCTCTGTGCTAGGGTGAATGTATGACATTGTTCTGCATTCTGTCCATCAATTGTTCTTTTTGCATTTGTCACCCCATGTGGGACGGGTATGCCCAGACGTGGGTCCCGTGCTCTCCATGCCACTGGAGTCAAGCTATCCTGGCTGATGAGGGCTGAAAGCCCGAAACCGGTCCTAGGATGCTTGTTCCCAGTCCAGGGAGGACCTGGCCTGGAAGTTCGGGCTGGACTGTTCCCATTGGGTGCAGGGTCAAGACTGATTTGCATACGGCTGGGTCCAAACTGGAATGGCATGGTGAGCAAAAAAACGATGGATTTAGGCCCAGATCTCTGTACTGGGGTGAATGTATGACATTGTTCTGCATTCTGTCCATCAATTGTTCTTTTTGCATTTGTCACTCCGAGTGGGACGGGTATGCCCAGACGTGGGTCCCATGCTCTCCATGCCACGGGAGTCAAGCTATCCTGGCTGCTGAGGGCTGAAAGCCCGAAACCGGTCCTAGGATGCTTGTTCCCAGTCCAGGGAGGACCTGGCCTGGCAGTTCGGGCTGGACTGTTCCCATTGGGTGCAGAGTCAAGACTGATTTGCATATGGCTGGGTCCAAACTGGAATAGCATGGTGAGCAAAAAAATGATGGATTTAGGCCCAGATCTCTGTACTGGGGTGAATGTATGACATTGTTCTGCATTCTGTCCATCAATTGTTCTTTTTGCATTTGTCACCCCGAGTGGGACGGGTATGCCCAGACGTGGGTCCCATGCTCTCCATGCCGCTGGAGTCAAGCTATCCTGGCTGATAAGGGCTTAAAGCCCGAAACCGGTCCTAGGATGCTTGTTCCCAGTCCAGTGAGGACCTGGCCTGGCAGTTCGGGCTGGACTGTTCCCATTGGGTGCAGGGTCAAGACTGATTTGCATATGGCTGGGTCCAAACTGGAATGGCATGGTGAGCAAAAAACGATGGATTTAGGCCCAGATCTCTGTACTGGGGTGAATGTATGACATTGTTCTGCATTCTGTCCATCAATTGTTTTTTTTGCATTTGTCACCCTGAGTGGGACGGGTATGCCCAGACGTGGGTCCCGTGCTCTCCATGCCACTGGAGTCAAGCTATCCTGGCTGATGAGGCTGAAAGCCCGAAACCGGTCCTAGGATGCTTGTCCCCAGTCCAGGGAGGACCTGGCCTGGAAGTTTGGGCTGGTCTGTTCCCATTGGGTGCAGGGTCAAGACTGATTTGAATATGGCTGGGTCCAAACTGGAATGGCATGGTGAGCAAAAAAACGATGGATTTAGGCCCAGATCTCTGTACTAGGGTGAATGTAGGACATTGTTCTGCATTCTGTCCATCAATTGTTCTTTTTGCATTTGTCACCCCAAGTGGGACGGGTATGCCCAGACGTAGGTCCCATGTTCTCCATGCCACTGGAGTCAAGCTATCCTGGCTGATGAGGGCTTTAAGCCCGAAACAGGTACTAGGATGCTTGTTCCCAGTCCAGGGAGGACCTGGCCTGGCAGTTCGGGCTGTACTGTTCCCATTGGATGTAGGGTCAAGAGTGATTTGCATATGGCTGGGTCCAAACTGGAATGGCATGGTGAGCAAAAAACGATGGATTTAGGCCCAGATCTCTGTACTGGGGTGAATGTATGACATTGTTCTGCATTCTGTCTATCAATTGTTCTTTTGGCATTTGTCACCCCCAGTGGGAAAAGTATGCCCAGACGTGGGTCCCGTGCTCTCCATGCCACTGGAGTCAAGCTATCCTGGCTGATGAGGGCTGAAAGCCCAAAACTGGTCCTAGCATGCTTGTTCCCAGTCCAGGGAGGACCTGGACTGGCAGTTCGGGCTGGACTTTTCCCATTGGGTGCAGGGTCAAGACTGATTTGCATATGGCTGAATCCAAACTGGAATGGCATGGTGAGCAAAAAACCGATGGATTTAAGCCCAGATCTCTGTACTGGGGTGAGTGTATGACATTGTTCTGCATTCTGTCCATCAATTGTTCTTTTTGATTTGCCACCCACGAATGGGACGTGTATGCCCAGACGTGGGTCCCGTGCTCTCCATGCCACTGGAGTCAAGCTATCCTGGCTGATGAAGGCTGAAAGCCCGAAACCGGTCCTAGGATGCTTGTTCCAGGTCCAAGGAGGACCTGGCCTGGCAGTTCGGGCTGGACTGTTCCCATTGGGTGCAGGGTCAAGACTGATATGCATATGACTGGTTCCAAACTGGAATGGCATGGTGAGCAAAAAAACGATGGATTTAGGCCCAGATCTCTGTACTGGCGTAAAAGTATGACATTGTTCTGCATTCTGTCCATCAATTGTTCTTTTTTGCATTTGTCACCCCGAGTGGGGCGGGTATGCCCAGACGTGGCTCCCGTGCTCTCCATGCCACTGGAGTCAAGCTTTCCTGGCTGATGAGGGCTGAAAGCCCGAAACCGGTACTAGGATGCTTGTTCCCAGTCCAGGGAGGACCTGGCCTGGCACTTCGGGCTGGGCTGTTCCCATTGGTTGCAGGGTCAAGACTGATTTGCATATGGCTGGGTCCAAACTGGAATGGCATGGTGAGCAAAAAAGCGATGGATTTAGGCCCAGATCTCTGTACTAGGGTGAATGTATGACATTGTTCTGCATTCTGTCCATCAATTGTTCTTTTTGCATTTGTCACCCCATGTGGGACGGGTATGCCCAGACGTGGGTCCCGTGCTCTCCATGCCACTGGAGTCAAGCTATCCTGGCTGATGAGGGCTGAAAGCCCGAAACCGGTCCTAGGATGCTTGTTCCCAGTCCATGGAGGACCTGGCCTGGCAGTTCGGGCTGGACTGTTCCCATTGGGTGCAGGGTCGAGACTGATTTGCATATGGCTGGGTCCAAACTGGAATGGCATGGTGAGCAAAAATACGATGGATTTAGGCCCAGATCTCTGTACTGGGGTGAATGTATGACATTGTTCTGCATTCTGTCCATCAGTTGTTCTTTTTGCATTTGTCACCCCGAGTGGGACGGGTATGCCCAGACGTGGGTCCCGTGCTCTCCATGCCGCTGGAGTCAAGCTATCCTGGCTGATAAGGGCTGAAAGCCCGAAACCGGTCCTAGGATGCTTGTTCCCAGTCCAGTGAGGACCTGGCCTGGCAGTTCGGGCTGGACTGTTCCCATTGGGTGCAGGGTCAAGACTGATTTGCATATGGCTGGGTCCAAACTGGAATGGCATGGTGAGCAAAAAACGATGGATTTAGGCCCAGATCTCTGTACTGGGGTGAATGTATGACATTGTTCTGCATTCTGTCCATCAATTGTTTTTTTTGCATTTGTCACCCCGAGTGGGACGGGTATGCCCAGACGTGGGTCCCGTGCTCTCCATGCCACTGGAGTCAAGCTATCCTGGCTGATGAGGCTGAAAGCCCGAAACCGGTCCTAGGATGCTTGTCCCCAGTCCAGGGAGGACCTGGCCTGGAAGTTTGGGCTGGACTGTTCCCATTGGGTGCAGGGTCAAGACTGATTTGAATATGGCTGGGTCCAAACTGGAATGGCATGGTAAGCAAAAAAACGATGGATTTAGGCCCAGATCTCTGTACTAGGGTGAATGTAGGACATTGTTCTGCATTCTGTCCATCAATTGTTCTTTTTGCATTTGTCACCCCAAGTGGGACGGGTATGCCCAGACGTAGGTCCCATGCTCTCCATGCCACTGGAGTCAAGCTATCCTGGCTGATGAGGGCTTTAAGCCCGAAACAGGTCCTAGGATGCTTGTTCCCAGACCAGGGAGGACCTGGCCTGGCAGTTCGGGCTGTACTGTTCCCATTGGATGTAGGGTCAAGACTGATTTGCATATGGCTGGGTCCAAACTGGAATGGCATGGTGAGCAAAAAACGATGGATTTAGGCCCAGATCTCTGTACTGGGGTGAATGTATGACATTGTTCTGCATTCTGTCTATCAATTGTTCTTTTGGCATTTGTCACCCCCAGTGGGAAAAGTATGCCCAGACGTGGGTCCCGTGCTCTCCATGCCACTGGAGTCAAGCTATCCTGGCTGATGAGGGCTGAAAGCCCAAAACTGGTCCTAGCATGCTTGTTCCCAGTCCAGGGAGGACCTGGCCTGGCAGTTCGGGCTGGACTTTTCCCATTGGGTGCAGGGTCAAGACTGATTTGCATATGGCTGAGTCCAAACTGGAATGGCATGGTGAGCAAAAAACCGATGGATTTAGGCCCAGATCTCTGTACTGGGGTGAGTGTATGACATTGTTCTGCATTCTGTCCATCAATTGTTCTTTTTGATTTGCCACCCACAAATGGGACGTGTATGCCCAGACGTGGGTCCCGTGCTCTCCATGCCACTGGAGTCAAGCTATCCTGGCTGATGAGTGCTGAAAGCCCGAAACCGGTCCTAGGATGCTTGTTCCATGTCCAAGGAGGACCTGGCCTGGCAGTTCGGGCTGGACTGTTCCCATTGGGTGCAGGGTCAAGACTGATTTGCATATGACTGGGTCCAAACTGGAATGGCATGGTGAGCAAAAAAACGATGGATTTAGGCCCAGATCTCTGTACTGGCGTAAAAGTATGACATTGTTCTGTATTCTGTCCATCAATTGTTCTTTTTGCATTTGTCACCCCGAGTGGGACGGGTATGCCCAGACATGGGTCACGTGCTCTCCATGCCACTGGAGTCAAGCTATTCTGGCTGATGAGGGCTGAAAGCCCGAAACCTGTCCTAGGATGCTTGTTCCCAGTCCAGGGAGGACCTGGCCTGGCAGTTCGGGCTGGACTGTTCCCATTGGGTGCAGGGTCAAGACTGATTTGCATATGGCTGGGTCCAAATTGGAATGGTATGGTGTGCAAAAAAACGATGGATTTAGGCCCAGATCTCTGTACTGGGGTGTATGTATGACATTGTTCTGCATTCTGTCCATCAATTGTTCTTTTTGCATTTGTCACCCCATGTGGGACGGGTATGCCCAGACGTGGGTCCCGTGCTCTCCATGCCACTGGAGTCAAGCTATCCTGGCTGATGAGGGCTGAAAGCCCAAAACCGGTCCTAGGATGCTTGTTCCCAGTCCATGGAGGACCTGGCCTGGCAGTTCGGGCTGGACTGTTCCCATTGGGTGCAGGGTCGAGACTGATTTGCATATGGCTGGGTCCAAACTGGAATGGCATGGTGAGCAAAAATACGATGGATTTAGGCCCAGATCTCTGTACTGGGGTGAATGTATGACATTGTTCTGCATTCTGTCCATCAATTGTTCTTTTTGCATTTGTCACCCCGAGTGGGACGGGTATGCCCAGACGTGGGTCCCGTGCTCTCCATGCCGCTGGAGTCAAGCTATTCTGGCTGATAAGGGCTGAAAGCCCGAAACCGGTCCTAGGATGCTTGTTCCCAGTCCAGTGAGGACCTGGCCTGGCAGTTCGGGCTGGACTGTTCCCGTTGGGTGCAGGGTCAAGACTGATTTGCATATGGCTGGTTCCAAACTGGAATGGCATGGTGAGCAAAAACGATGGATTTAGGCCCAGATCTCTGTACTGGGGTGAATGTATGACATTGTTCTGCATTCTGTCCATCAATTGTTTTTTTTGCAATTGTCACCCCGAGTGGGACGGGTATGCCCAGACGTGTGTCCCGTGATCTCCATGCCACTGGAGTCAAGCTATCCTGGCTGATGAGGCTGAAAGCCCGAAACCGGTCCTAGGATGCTTGTCCCCAGTCCAGGGAGGACCTGGCCTGGCAGTTTGGGCTGGACTGTTCCCATTGGGTGCAGGGTCAAGACTGATTTGAATATGGCTGGGTCCAAACTGGAATGGCATGGTGAGCAAAAAAACGATGGATTTAGGCCCAGATCTCTGTACTAGGGTGAATGTAGGACATTGTTCTGCATTCTGTCCATCAATTGTTCTTTTTGCATTTGTCACCCCAAGTGGGACGGGTATGCCCAGACGTAGGTCCCATGCTCTCCATGCCACTGGAGTCAAGCTATCCTGGCTGATGAGGGCTGAAAGCCCGAAACAGGTCCTAGGATGCTTGTTCCCAGTCCAGGGAGGACCTGGCCTGGCAGTTCGGGCTGTACTGTTCCCATTGGATGTAGGGTCAAGACTGATTTGCATATGGCTGGGTCCAAACTGGAATGGCATGGTGAGCAAAAAACCGATGGATTTAGGCCCAGATCTCTGTACTGGGGTGAATGTATGACATTGTTCTGCATTCTGTCTATCAATTGTTCTTTTGGCATTTGTCACCCCCAGTGGGAAAGGTATGCCCAGACGTGGGTCCCGTGCTCTCCATGCCACTGGAGTCAAGCTATCCTGGCTGATGAGGGCTGAAAGCCCAAAACTGGTCCTA
>CAWUFW010031448.1:0-15537 GCA_963921515.1 Calotriton arnoldi | reverse complement strand
GTGAGAAGTTGGCCTGGCATATGCTGTCCACTAATTATAGTGGGCACCTTGCACCAGTCCAAACAACCCCTTATTGGAGATAGGTTAAAGACAACCTTTATTGAAAGCTATCCTAGTGGTAGCTATGGAGAGCAGCCTTCAGGCTAAGTCTTGAAGGAATGTAAAGCAGCTTGTTTTACCAGTCTATAATCTCTTGAGTGACCAAATGAAAGAGCACCACACCAGGTATATATTCAAAATATATGTATTTATTACTAAACACACCCCTCTAGTCTCTTTATGAGGCTAGAGTTCGAAGTACATAAGTTATAAGTTATTTAAACACAGTAATAGCACAAATACACGTTTGGGCCCTAGGGGCGTACCAAACCATATACCAATAAAGTGGTATAAGAACCACGACTGAGCTAGACACTAGGCCTAGAGCCTCTAGAAGTGCTTGGACCACAAGGAACCACCCAAGGTAGTGACACAGGGGACCCACGGGGGACGCGTGCAGTGTAATTACACAGCCGCGAATCGCCGTTAACTTCTATGGAGAAAGTCGCGGTTTGGAAATTAAAGAAAAGGGACACTTAAAGGAGGACTTGGAGCAAACCCTTTGAGAACTAGGTCGTTCTAGAGTCTCTACCCACGGGAGCACCGGAGTACTCTTGTTACCTCACCCAGGGAAGCCGGGTGCATAGGTGCCTTTCGGGGTCGGGTTTCGTCGTCGATTTGAATGGCGATCTGCTGCAAAGTGCTGCTGGCGACCAAGTGGAAAGTGTCCGGGTGGATCCAAGAGTGGATCGGAGATCTGAAGAACCTGAAAGCAGAGGGGACAGAGTCTGGGTCACTAGCCAGTGACCAGGAAGGCGATGAGCAGATGCCCACCGATGTCGAGTGCTTCAGGTAGGTTGACGGTCGTCTTGACTCTTCAGCCACGAGGTCCAGGAGGCGTTGTCGGCGACCAGGAGCAGGATTCGGGCTGGTACACGATGTCTGTCGAGTGCTGAGGTGTCGACGACCGGATTGGACCCAACAAGCCTTGGCAACAGCAAGTCTCAATGTAGACAAAGATTGACGATGATGCAGACCAGCAAGGTCTGAGGAACTCACCCAGCAAGGGTAAGTGAGGGCAAGCCGGGAGCAACCAGGGAGCCCAAGTAAGAAAAGGATTGGCCTTCGTGAAGGGCTACTAGCCAACAGGCTAGCGACCGCGAAGGAGCCTCAAGACGGTGCACGTGGAGCTGGCTCACAGGACACTCGTGGAGTGGAGGCCAGTGATCTTCGGTGCAGTTGGTGCTGGAGGCTAGGGCTACTCGGAGCCCAAAGCACGACTTCGTGGAAGACCCAGAAGAGGATGCACTTGCAAATACGTGCGGTGTCCAGGGGTCACGGTTCCACGTTACCCACGACAGCTACGGGCCTCAGCTTTGCTGGGGACTCAGGGCAGCCTCGGGGAAGTCTGGAAATCCACCTCTGGTGATGCAAAGACTTCGGCGTCCGACGGGAGCTTAGGCGATGCAGACCGGACAATTGCTTCTTTGGTGCCTGCCAAGCAGGGGAGTCACTCCTTGACCCCAAGGGAGATTCTTCAGTCCTCTAATCTTGTAGTAGAGCGTCGAAGGTCCAGGATTCTGTGTCAGAGTTTCGTCCAGGGATAATCTAAAGTCCTAAGGACTGGGTTCCTATACTTATACTAAGTTTAGGGGTTGGACTTACTCTGTGGCCCCACCTATGGGTGGGTCAGGGCAGAGGGGTGGCTACACCCCTTTCCCTTTGTCCAGTTCGCGCCAAAGCAGGGGCTGCAAGCCCCTGATCCGGTTTGAACTGGGGTATGCACAGGGACACCAAGTGTGCCCCCAGTGCAGGACTTCAAAGCACCCGAAAGTGCTCCCGCCCAGCCCCAATACACACTATCCTGTCTGGGGAGGTGGTCACACCTCCCTGGGACAGGAAACCTATTGTCCAGGCCTCCCCTGCCGGAGTTTCGTCCAGCAGCAGGAGGCCAGACTTGTGTCTGTGGCAGCAGCATCCATTTTGTGATGCCAGGGCTTTAGAAAGAAGTTACCGGCCAGGCCAGGGTTAACATGTCTCTCCCTATAGAAGGGTGGAATGCTACCCCCACCACCAGAATTGGCGGAGGGGTAGTATTCCAAGATGTTTGACACCAAACACGACATGTTTCGGTGCAGCCATTCCAAAGTTAGCATTTAACGCGAGGTTATAATGCGCTTAAGAGTATATGGTCAGGTTGCACTACAAACAGCATCAGAGAAGGGTCTCCGAATGCTGCAGAGGGGCCCTGCTCATGCAGGGGCACCCTCTCACATAGGAACCACGCACTCTGCCTTCAGGATTGATAAGACCTGCCATAGGAGTGACTTATAGGTTTATATGTGTGTATGTATATAGTGATATAGGTAGCCTATATCACAGTAAGGGGTGCATGCACCACCTTACCCAGGCTGCAGTAGCAGACCTGTGGTGTCAGTTTGGATGGCCTTCCAGGGGTGGCATAATACATGCTGCAGCCCCTGGTAGGCCTCTGAGGTACCTATGCCCTGGGTACATAGTATACCATATACTAGGGACTTATAAGGGCACTCCAGATTCCAATCAGAGATGTGCCTAAGGCACATGGAAACCTTTTTACAGAGAAAGCAGATAGACTGGGGTCCTGAATAGCAGGATCCCAGTCCAACTAAGTCATAAACCAGCAAAACACCATAAAAAAAGTGGGGGCAACCATATAGTCAGATTCCACCTTCCTACATAACCCCCCCCCAAACGAAAGGAGATAAGGCTAACCTTGGCCAGTTGAGCCTTTATTGACTAAGTGGCCATATAAGGAAGCACCTGCACTAGCATGGTTGCCCCCTGTCTTATGGTCCACTAAGCAATCCCTCACCCTAAGGGTATGAGAGGGTCTCCACCATGGGGAATCACTACCTGTGGTGTGCTTAGGTAAAGTACAAGGCTGGTGAGGTGTCTGAGTAGGGAAGTGAGACCCTAGGAATGTTGGCCTCAGCTTCCTCAGATCACTGGTCACCATGTATGCCTGTCTTTCCATGACTGAGTTGCACTTTGCTCTAAGGGTCAACCTTTGGCTGCCTACAGCTGGGGGTTGGGTCCCTTTGGATGGACTACTGGAGAGACATGGCAGGTTTGGAACCTTCTGGTCCCAGGTTTGCTCTTGCCTACCAGAGTCCTGCTGGGGGAGGTCCCTACATAAAGGTATGGGGGATCCCTCAGTGTGTAGAGGAATTTTCACCTGGCTAGGGCTACTAGACTGGGTGCCCCTAATCTGCTGATGGGGGGTTCCTCTGGACAGGGGGCCCTGGGGGGTCCACTGACCTCCCTGACCTCTGCAGCCCTGGGCTGGCTGAGGCAGGGTAGAGAGGGGCAGGTTACCTGCTCCAGACTGGGTACCACCTTGGAAGGGTCCTCTGCCATCAGGGGTGTGGCCAGGCCAGGCCTGACTACCTCTGGGGCAGTTCCTTCACTAGGGGTAGGGTCAGTTCCCTGAGGAGGCTGACCCTTACCTACTGTCTGGAGGGAAGAAGACTTTTCTTCAACCCTTGTGCTCTCTTTTGGGGGAGAGTGGGCCATTCTTCCAGGCTCCATCTCTCCAAAATCTTGGGCTGGGGCTGCGCCATCACAGCCCCACTAACCTTCACAGGGACACCCAACATCCTCAGATGGGTTTGGTGTTCAACTTCAGCCCAGGCTGAAATTTCCAGATCATTGCCCATCAGGCAATCTACAGGTAAGGTTGGGGACACAGCCACTCTTTTTGGGCCTGTGACCCCCTCCCAGCTGAGATTGACTATGGCCATGGGGTGATCTGTTCTGACACCATCAATGTTGGTCACCTGGTATTTAAACTCAGGTAAAAACTGGTGAGGGGGACTAGTTTCCCTGCCACCATGGTGACACTAGCCCCTGTATCCCTAAATGCCACAGCTTTCTGACCATTAATTATTGGCTCCAATCTGTACCTGCCCAATGCTGTGGGACCCATGGTAAAGGTGGCAAATCCTATACCACCATCAGAGTCAGAGGAGTCTGTTGAGGGGTCCCTGTCTAAACTAGGGCCCACCTCTGTTCCTCTTGCAAAAGCACCTAACTTTTTGGGTGCACTACTCCCAACTGGAGGATTACTACTGGTAGTACCAGGAGGGGTGGTAGTAGTTGTGGGAGGAACATTTTCTTTATTGCCAATCCTGGGGCAACTGGGATCAGTTTTCCAGTGCCCAGGCTTTTACAGACATGGCAATATGGTTTCTTTTCAGGAGAAGAAGGAGTTTGGGACCCACCCCCAGAAGAGGAATTTTGGGGCCCTGTAGTGGACTTATCCTTAGATTTATCCCCACCTTTCTCTTGGGACTTAGTAGAATCTTTCTTCTGGTCACCACCCTGACTTTTAGTTTTTACTCTGGTTCTGACCCATTTGTCTGCCTTCTTTCCCAATTCTTGGGGAGAGGTCAGATCAGAGTCCATCAGATACTGGTGCAAAAGCTGGTTTTGACAATTATTAAGGATCTGCTCCCTCATAATCAAATTGTACAATCCTAAAAAGTCATGCACTTTGTTGCCATGTATCCAACCTTCCAGAGCCTTAGTAGCACAATCTACAAAATCAACCCAGTCTTGAGTCTGAGCTTTTTGGGTGTCTCTGAACTTCAACCTATACTGTTCAGTGGTTAGGCCAAACCCATCTATCAGAGCACTCTTCAAGACTTTGTAATTGTCAGCATCCTCTTCTCTTACAGTGAGGAGCTTGTCTCTACCTTTGTCTGCAAAGGAGAGCCACAAGATTGCTGCCCACTGCTTCTGGGGGACCTTCTGAACTTTATAGGCCCTCTCCAGTGCAGTTATCCATTTGTGGATGTCATCCCCACTCTGGTAGGGAGGGACAATCTTGCTTAGGTTTCTATGGTCATAAGACCTTTCCCTATCTTTAGGGACATTGCTGCCACCATGGGACTCTAGTCCCAACTTTCTTCTCTCTCTGTAGAGATCTAGGGACTCCCTGTCTATAGCCAATTGCTGTTTTCTGAGTTCAAGCTGAGCTTCCTCATACTGAATCAGCCTCTTTCTCCTCTCATGAGAGGATTCCTCCTATGAGAGGAGACAGAGGTCCCTATTGAGGTGCCAGAGTGGTTAGACTCCTGAGAAGGAGACCTAGACCTTCTGGGCACACTCATAATCCTTCCTGGGGGGACAAAGTGGAGGTCATCCTGAGCCTCCTCCTCATCCACAGGAGGAATTGGGTTTTCCAGGTCAGGGTCATTGTCACCCTCCTGGTCAGTTCCAGAGGGGGACTGGGGGTGTTGCTACCCCTGGCCCCATCCTCATCTTCTGCCCCACCCTCTGCATCCTACCCCTTCAGTCCCTAAGGGCCTGACAGAGATCATAAGCCTCCAACATCTCTCTCAGATGTTGGGTGGTGGGGCTTTGGCCTGTCTTCAGTTTCCTCAAATTGCATAATGCTCTCAATTCCAAGAATGGGAGTGTATCATACTTGGAGGGAAGAAGCCCAGGGGCTTCTGGCAAGGACTCACTGGGTCCTGGCTTTGAAGACATCACTAGTGAGGTGTGGTGTATGCACTACCTACTCTAGTGTGGCCTACTAAACTCTCTTGAGTTGTAGAAAGGGTGTGCTATCCCTTAACACACAACTCTAAGTTCAGTAGAACTTACTGTATACTAAGCTTAATTTATATGTACCTTAGGTACCTTTAGTGGTTTTCAGTTGATCAATTCAATTGAGATTATCTGGTAAAACAATAGCAAGCTGGAATCCCACACGCTGCACACCAATGTGAGAAGTTGGCCTGGCATATGCTGTCCACTAATTATAGTGGGCACCTTGCACCAGTCCAAACAACCCCTTATTGGAGATAGGTTAAAGACAACCTTTATTGAAAGCTATCCTAGTGGTAGCTATGGAGAGCAGCCTTCAGGCTAAGTCTTGAAGGAATGTAAAGCAGCTTGTTTTACCAGTCTATAATCTCTTGAGTGACCAAATGAAAGAGCACCACACCAGGTATATATTCAAAATATATGTATTTATTACTAAACACACCCCTCTAGTCTCTTTATGAGGCTAGAGTTCGAAATACATAAGTTATAAGTTATTTAAACACAGTAATAGCACAAATACACGTTTGGGCCCTAGGGGCATACCAAACCATATACCAATAAAGTGGTATAAGAACCACGACTGAGCTAGACACTAGGCCTAGAGCCTCTAGAAGTGCTTGGCCCACAAGGAACCACCCAAGGTAGTGACACAGGGGACCCACGGGAGACGCGTGCAGTGTAATTACACAGCCGCGAATACGCCGTTAACTTCTATGGAGAAAGTCGCGATTTGGAAATTAAAGAAAAGGGACACTTAAAGAAGGACTTGGAGCAAAACCCTTTGAGAACTAGGTCGTTCTAGAGTCTCTACCCACGGGAGCACCGGAGTACTCTTGTTACCTCACCCAGGGAAGCCGGGTGCATAGGTGCCTTTCGGGGTCGGGTTTCGTCGTCGATTTGAATGGCGATCTGCTGCAAAGTGCTGCTGGCGACCAAGTGGAAAGTGTCCGGGTGGATCCAAGAGTGGATCGGAGATCTGAAGAACCTGAAAGCAGAGGGGACAGAGTCTGGGTCACTAGCCAGTGACCAGGAAGGCGATGAGCAGATGCCCACCGATGTCGAGTGCTTCAGGTAGGTTGACGGTCGTCTTGACTCTTCAGCCACGAGGTCCAGGAGGTGTTGTCGGCAACCAGGAGCAGGATTCGGGCTGGTACACGATGTTTGTCGAGTGCTGAGGTATCGGCGACCAGATTGGACCCAACAAGCCTTTGCAACGGCAAGTCTCGATGTAGATGAAGATTGACGATGATGCAGACCAGCAAGGTCTGAGGAACTCACCCAGCAAGGGTAAGTGAGGGCAAGCCTGGAGCAACCAGGGAGCCCAAGTAAGGAAAGGATTGGCCTTCGTGAAGGGCTACTAGCCAACGGGCTAGCAACCGCGAAGGAGCCTCAAGATGGTGCACGTGGAGCTGGCTCACAGGACACTCGTGGAGTGGAGGCCAGTGATCTTCGGTGCAGTTGGTGCTGGAGGCTAGGGCTACTCGGAGCCCAAAGCACGACTTCGTGGGAGACCCAGAAGAGGATGCACTTGCAAATGCGTGCGGTGTCCAGGGGTCACGGTTCCACGTTACCCACGACAGCTACGGGCCTCAGCTTTGCTGGGGACTCAGGGCAGCCTCGGGGAAGTCTGAGAATCTACCTCTGGTGATGCAAAGACTTCGGCGTCCGAACGGGAGCTTCAGGCGATGCAGACCGGACAATTGCTTCTTTGGTGCCTGCCAAGCAGGGGAGTCACTCCTTGACCCCAAGGGAGATTCTTCAGTCCTCTAATCTTGTAGTAGAGCGTCGAAGGTCCAGGATTCAGTGTCAGAGTTTCGTCCAGGGATAATCTAAAGTCCTAAGGACTGGGTTCCTATACTTATACTAAGTTTAGGGGTTGGACTTACTCTGTGGCCCCACCTATGGGTGGGTCAGGGCAGAGGGGTGGCTACACCCCTTTCCCTTTGTCCAGTTCGCGCCAAAGCAGGGGCTGCAAGCCCCTGATCCGGTTTGAACTGGGGTATGCACTAGGGACACCAAGTGTGCCCCCAGTGCAGGACTTCAAAGCACCCGAAGTGCTCCCGCCCAGCCCCAATACACACTATCCTGTCTGGGGAGGTGGTCACACCTCCCTGGGACAGGAAACCTGTTGTCCAGGCCTCCCCTGCCGGAGTTTCGTCCAGCAGCAGGAGGCCAGACTTGTGTCTGTGGCAGCAGCATCCATTTTGTGATGCCAGGGCTTTAGAAAGAAGTTACCGGACCAGGCCAGGGTTAACATGTCTCTCCCTCTAGAAGGGTGGAATGCTACCCCCGCCGCCAGAATTGGCGGGGGGTAGTATTCCAAGATGTTTGACACCAAACACGACATGTTTCGGTGCAGCCATTCCAAAGTTAGCATTTAACGCGAGGTTATAATGCGCTTAAGAGTATATGGTCAGGCTGCACTACAAACAGCATCAGAGAAGGGTCTCCGAACGCTGCAGAGGGGCCCTGCTCATGCAGGGGCACCCTCTCACATAGGAACCACGCACTCTGCCTTCAGGATTGATAAGGCCTGCCATAGGAGTGACTTATAGGCTTATATGTGTGTATGTATATAGTGATATAGGTAACCTATATCACAGTAAGAGGTGCATGCACCACCTTACCCAGGCTGCAGTAGCAGACCTGTGGTGTCAGTTTGGATGGCCTTCCAGGGGTGGCATAATACACGCTGCAGCCCCTGGTAGGCCTCTGAGGTACCTATGCCCTGGGTACATAGTATACCATATACTAGGGACTTATAAGGGCACTCCAGATTCCAATCAGAGATGTGCCTAAGGCACATGGAAACCTTTTTACAGAGAAAGCAGATAGACTGGGGTCCTGAATAGCAGGATCCCAGTCCAACTAAGTCATAAACCAGCAAAACACCATAAAAAAAGTGGGGGCAACCATATAGTCAGGATTCCACCCTCCTACACTGGGGTACAGAGGGACCTGGTGGGAGTTGTGGTGCTGGCTGACTGTACACATGCCCCCATGGTTTTGTTTGTTGGCACCTTTGGGCTGAGTGTGTGGGAGTGTCTGTTGCATGTATGAGAGATGTCTTGTGGATTGTGTACTGGACATGGGGGTGTTTGGCCCTCGGTGCTATGGCATTCTGGTAGTGCATGACAGTACATAGCAGTGTGCTGGTATGCATTTGTTTGTACTTACCAGCCTCCACTCCCCCTGGTATTCGTGTGAGACTCCTCCGGATGCAGAATGCCTCGCACCTTCTCCTCCCACGCCTTGAAGGTCTTGAATAGCGCTGGATTTCCGCCGCCAGTCGTGGCAGCCAGCTCACGGTTCTTGGCCTCCTTCTTCCTGACCACGCTTTTCAGGTCGTGCCACCTCTTTGTGATTTCGCCCCGGTTGCATGGCACGTTCCCAACTGCATTCACCTGGTCCACTATCCTTCTCCACATTCTGTTTCTGGTGGCTACTGGTGTCTGTTGGACCTGGTTCCCATAGATTTGTGGGTGCACCTGGATGATCTCATCGACCATGACCGTCAACTCAGTGGCAGTGTACTTTGGCATTCTTTGGCTTGCCATGGTGTGTGGTCTGCTATTTGTTGAGCTGGTGTGGTGGTTGTGTGGTGTGTGGTGTGTGATGTGCAGGGGGTTCGTGGTGCCGTTGTTTCAGTGGTGATGGTGGTGGTGGTAGTGGTGGTGATGTGTGTGATGTGTGCGTGCGTGTGGTGTGCTGCTATCCTTGTGTCTCTCTGTGTTGTCTGATGGCGTCTCTCGCTTTGTCCTCGTGCAAGGGATTGTGGTCTGTGAGGAGGCTGCTTTTGTACTAACTTATGTGGGTGTGTCATGATGGTCTGTCGTTTTCAGGTGTGTTGTGTCTGTTGTCCTGGGATTTGTAGTTTTTTATTTTGGCAGGGGGCATGTGTCATTGGGATGTGTTCTGTGTTTGTGTATTTTGGCGTAGTTTGCTGTGTGGACTTGTTGGCCATGTAGTGTGTATTTCTTTGTCCCGCCAATGGTTTCCGTGCACGGACGTGTCCGCCAGGCCTTCCGCCGTGTCAGTTATTCATCGCTGTTGTTAACCGTGGCGGGCGGGGAAAATGTGGATTTTCCGCGCTCGTGTCTGGGAGATCATAATTTCACGGTCGTTGTCTCGGTCGTCAGGGCGGGCGGATTTGGATGGGCGGGCGGGATTGCGTCCGTGGCGGACGGTTAATCTTTTACTCGGACATGGACGGGCGGAATTTTGTGTGTTTTTACCGCCGCGGGCGGAGGTTGCTTCGCGACATCATAATTGCTCGGTCGGTATTCCCATGGTGCAGGCGGGCGGTTTTTTCAGGCTATAGTAGATGGCGGATTTTTTACCGCCGGTTATCGTAACGGGCCCCATAGTTTTTGGGGTTTGTCTCGAATGCCAGGCCACCAATATTCCTCCTTGCTTGGAGTAAAGATACTGTCGCTGAAACACCTGCATGGGCAGTGAAGCTATCCCTTCGTGTGCTGCTAGGATTAAGTCCTAATCTGCGTTCCTTGTTTGGAATTACCCTATCCCCCACTCCAGGGATTCGAGCAAAAGCGAACGTCTTGCTCCTCGCATCAACCACATAAGGAGTAACTTTGAGTGGAAACTTTTGGTAACGCTGCACTGCTGCCTTTGCTTGAAGCATTGACAGCCAACATTATCTCACCGTCTATTTTTGCTTTTGAACGCAGTGATCGCAGCCATGGAAGCCGTCTGCACAGCCCCCCTTGCGGCTTCATCAGCCAATGAATTCCCCCAAACGTGAACGCCATCACGCTGGATGAGACTCGGTGTGTGGATCGCGAGCCTTTGGTAGTTCGTTTTTCAACTGAACTACTTTGTTCCCAAAGCGTTTTGTGCTTTAATGTGCCACCTTTCGCATCTTTGAAACCATTTTCAAGCCAGTTTTGTATATATTCATTATATCGACTGAACACAGTGCAAAGGAATCGCACACTATTAGTGTGGGGAATTTTCGATCTGTACTTTCAAGTGCCAGTTTGAATGCTTGTAGTCTCAGCTCGCTTGAGCTGTACAACCTCCTAGAGACTGAGTTTTTGTGACCATAGGTCTGTGCGATGCCATTTCCGCGATGCGACCTCTAACGATTGCACACGCTGCACTGTAAGCTTGCTTACTCCCTGTTATGGCTGTGCCGCCGATCCGCCAAAGTGTAAATTACGAATCTCGTACTTGATCGAGAGGCAGAATTTGAGTAGGCAGAGGACGATTCTCTGTTCATATTGCAGGGAATGCTTGTGTTTTTAAATCTGGATCAAAAACAGACACTGCTAACATCTGTTGCAGCAAGAGAATTAACCCATTGTATCCATCTTGATGTAATGCTTTAGCATTTGGAATGCTTGCTTTTGTGACCGCTTCTAAAGCTGGTACCGGGTTACGACGATAATGCGTTTCCCCTTCGGCCAAAGCTCTTCTTTTGCTACAGCTGTGCTTGAACTGCTGAATTAGAATTTTTCAGTTGAACTGAAGCGCATTTCCGCTCTGTGTACAAATGAGATTTGGTACGCGATTGGTACTTTCTCACCCCCATTGAAGGTTAAGTAGGTGAACTCCGCATTGACCCGAAATTATCTCGGATCACCAAATTGCGTTGACATCTTACCGCGTGTTTGTAAGGGATTTGTTGCTACCATGTTAGCCTGGAGGAACGCAAGATTTCTGTGTGTTCCTGTGTCCAGTTTCTGATTGAAAAATCAGGGTTTTGATTAATGCGTAGAGGTTTAACCCTTTCTTGCGTAATTTAGAATGTATGTTCTTCCAAAGTTTTAGGAAAACCCAGGTATGGATTGTAAGTTTTTTTGCGTTTTGGAGGTCGGAGCAGCGCACACTTTTCTAAAAAAGTAAGCTGCCAAGCTCTTGCCTTCACTTGAAAGCTCATGTCCTAGAAATAGGACATTGAGATGGGCAATCCTCCACTCTTTAAAGCTGAATTTGTAGCCCCCAGAGGCTAAAACCCAGCATAATGGTGCCTCACCCTGTTCAAGTGTTTTTCCAGGTCATCGTCTGTCAGATAGATGCCATTTCCACATAGGACAATGCCTCATTGTCATAAATCTTGTAGTAACTCCGTCTACCCTCACTGAGAATAAACTCTGGGCTGTTCTTGAACCCTTGTGGGAGGCCAACAAAAGTGATCGCATGGGTCCCCATTATGCAGAATGCTGTTAAGTACCTGCTTTACAGGTGCTATGTTTTGACAAAAGAAACCATTTGAGATGTCTAATGTTGTTTTATATTTTTTACGCACAATGTTAATCATTAATGCTGTGTTATGTGCATTTTGCACTGCCAAAAAGTTTTAGAACAAGTGTTTGGGGGTGTCTGTAGTCCAAAACTAGACGATATGTATTGTCTGGTTTGGGAGACAGTGAAACAAAGGATTTGTTCATTGAGGAGGTGCATGTTTCAATCACCCCTTGATATCCAAGCTGATCTAAGACTCTCCTGACCTGTTTTTTAGCTTCTTGCTTTATTGGGTACTGCTAAGCTGTGTGCAGTTGGTTCATGTTTCTGATGTGGGGTTTTATGTGGTGAGGTGAGTCCTCATCCCATCCTACATGATTTTTATATAATGCTGGGTCCTGGGCCACTGCCCATTTCCCGGCATATGTATATTTTAGGTGAATTGGAATATGGTTGGAGAAGGCAGGCATAATAATGTCCTCGCCGTGTGGGCACTCCCTGACAAATTGTGGTGGCCAGTCCTTTTCTGCTAGAAGTATGTCATAGCCCTTTGATAGTCTTTCCCGAAAAAGTGATTTCACCTGTCTAGGTTTTTCTCCTCTCCATCCGGAGAGTTATTTCATATAACTTTTGTGGAGTACTCAACCCTGGTGCTACTTTCTTTTTGGAGAATTGAGGTTTTGCTTTAGTTTTTGGAGCGCGTTTGTCGTCTTTCGATTTCACGCGTTCTTCTCTATGTTCTGACTCGCCCTCTTCTTCCGAAGTTCCCGTGATGAGATCTGAAAGGGACGAGAGGAACGTGTATCAGTATCTCTGATACCTGTCAGGCTTTCTCAAATTATCCCTATTCCTGAGGTTATACCTCCTCTTTCAGAGGGCTCCTTTGAGGGAGACCTCACCTCGGGATTGAGAACGTTTTCTCATTTGAATTTTGTTTAGTAGTGTCCCACTTCTTTTTAGAAGATGTGGTGAGTTTGTTTAATTGAGTCCTTCTCAGGACTTTCAGATAGTTTTGGTCTCAACTGGTCTTCCACCCAAACCATCTCCTGCCTAATTTCTGCATAAGATTGTTCAATTATTCTGGGTAGCCTGAAGGCTTGATGTTCTGTAACATCAAATTCTCTTAACTTCTGGCGGATCGCCACTGCTGCGTGCTGCAATCCCCTTGCATATTAGATAATATTATTGTTGAGACCTGGCTCTGTAAATTTCTTTCAGCAACTTCATACCTAAGCCTGGAGCAGGCCTCTGCCCCGTATTCGCTTTGAATTTGTTTCAGGACATCAGGTATTACCGCAATTGATGGAATACCATGTGTTTTAATATAGATGCGCAGCAAAGACTGAGCCCCCATGTGGTGCAGTCTTCTTTCCAGTTGCGGTGTGATCCCCATTGGTAAAACTGATTGTCAGTATTCTGTGTTTGCTCGTAACGGGCTGGTATTTGGAAATACTGCTTCGATTTGAGTAATTTTTTGAGCTGTCCAGAATGGAATTTGCTCACGTTTTTGTGGGCATTTTACCCATGACTGCGTATAGAGTCTGTGGTGTAATTTTTTGTGTATTCCCCTGTTGGGGAGTTGGATTTGGAACAGTTAATGGTTGCTGGACTGGGTAGGGGTCTGCATGACATATTGGACCAATTGTCTGTACATTTTTATTAACTCCTGTGAGTTGAGTAAGTAAATCCTCGCCTGACATCTCTTCAATGTCAGGATGAGGTGTGTAGCCGGCTAGGAATCGGCCATGTTGCTCCTGGTCTACCTAGTGGACCGAGCCTAGTAATGTTTTTGTGATGTTTTTGGGCGCTTTAAATCAGAGCTGATGCTCCTGGTATGTTAATGGAATTTCAATATCCTCGAAAGGAATGTATTCCTCTGGTGCATCATCTGCTTTGTAGAAGTGAAACATGTGTGTTACTGAATTGATTCAGAAATATTACCCATGAATAGAATACCTCTGTCTGAAAGGATTCATGTGCCTCTATCACTAAAAACTGCTCTACCGCCTCTGGTGGTAGGCCATGTTTTATAAGTTTTAGAGTGATGGCTCTTCTTAAATTTGGATGGATGTCTATAACACCCTCCTCGGTTTCATTTAAACTCAGCAATGTTAAAACACCCTGCTTGGGCTGGGTCAGGCCGCAGCTCTACCGCTCTGGCTTCAGGTCGTTAGCAGGCATTTTGTGTTTTTGAAAAATGTAGAACAAGTTTCACGAAAACAAAGATAAGGTGCAGAATATTTTGGAACACTGTATCCTTCAACGTTGAGCAAACCAAACAGCTAATATATAGGGTGCTTCCCTATGTAGCCGTGGTGGATACTTAACCCTGCCCACTCCAGACGTCTTTTGGAGTATATGGGTAGGGGACTCTTGAGAGAAAAAGCACGGCTGAGTTACTCAGTATCTAACGTTGAATTACCGCCTTACCAAACCGTTGGGCGCTCATGTAGTGTAGCTCCTATTTCCCTAATAGGCTCTGCGATTGGAATAATATATCCTATAGGTTTGACATAGGACTGAGGTCGGCATGGCCCTATCGAGTATATTAAACTTAATTACTTGTGCCAGCTAGCTCAGAGGCCACTAGAAACTCCTTGGATAACAAGAAGGGAGAAGTTTCTGGCAGCCGCAAAACATGACCACTTTGTTTCCTTTAGAATCAAACGTGTCCCAGAGTCGTGGAAACAATAGATAACTATTTCACCCAGCTCAATCGTGCATGCTTAGTTTTCTCCAAGTTACACAGAAAGAACAGATTTGGCGTTCAATAAAAGATTTATTGAACAGTCTTGTTTCTGTGTAAGTAAATGTGCTGTTACGATCACAAGACAGTATGCTAGATAAATAATGTACAGTGTGAGCAGTAGGAATAAATAATACTGCGATAGCATTATCTTTTAGTACATATGCCTTTTACATAAATAACACAGACTAAAAATGCGAGTAAACTACACTGAAGAGCTTAATGTAGTTCTACCCCAATGTACCTCAACCTAACCTAGGTGTAGGGAGAGGTAAGAAGTAGGTAAAGTATTCCTTACTATGGTATAACTAAGAGTATGTTAAGCCTAGGTATGCCTAGTATGCCAAGAGTCCCTCTAGGTTCTTGGCTGGCATCACACTACCTGAAGAATGAGAGAGGTAGGAATCTCTTTGCCAGACTCGGAACTCCAACACCCTCACGAGAGAAGTCAGATCACTGGAAGCTGGACTCTGCTGTGCAGGGACGGCAGTGCGTCTTCTTCAGAGCGCCAGGCCGGGAGACGGGGCTCCTCTGAAGTACGAGGTCTCCTCTAGTTTACAAGGGCTAGGGAAGGTATATTTATACCTGAGAGGGCCTCAGGAATGTTAGTATTGACGTGGATCGGACAGCGGAAAGACGTTCATGAATGAACCCCTAAGGAATAATGGTTCATGCATAGTATACGAGTCCTTGAAGAAATCAATAGTCCTGGGCTAGGGGAAACTCCCGCAGCCTAAGGGTCTGTTCTTCATGAACTCGTTGTGACGTTAGGGTGGACAGGATGCTCGAAGACCATGCGTCTGTATTTGGAGTGCACGGTTTAATGCCTAAATAAGGGCTGGGATTTTTGTGCCTATATAAGGGCAGGAAGCGAACCGTGCCTATATAAGGACATGATACTGGAAAGCCCGTTTTATGGACACCCTAAAGAGGAATACAACAGTAGAATCGCTGGG
>CAWUFW010031447.1:0-15538 GCA_963921515.1 Calotriton arnoldi | reverse complement strand
GCGGCAGCCTGCCTTCTCCGCTCTGCGTTGGGCCTTGTGTGTGGATGTTATTCTTGGGCCACCTGTTGTCGGTCCCCGGGCTCTTTGGTGTTCCGTTTCATGTGTCTTGTTCATATGTGCAGGGTGGTATGGGTTTTTCAGTGTGGTACTGGCGTTCCTCTTCCCGAGGGGCCCTGCTTCTCCTAGTTGGTGTTGCCGCCGCTGTGTGCTTCGCCATGTTTGTTACACTGGGGTGTGTCCTGCTGTTGCGTGACTTCACTGACATGTGTGCGTCGGTTGTGTGGCGTTGGGTGTTGTCCGTGAATTGGGCGTTGGGGACATGTCTGTGGCAGGCCTGTCACGTGTCATGTGCGTTCGGGGTGGGGCTGATGTGTGTGCTGCTTGGTTGTGTCCCTGTGTCTGTGTGCGACGCATGCATGGCGCTGCGGTTGGCTCTCTGCGTTGTGCGCATGTGTGGCGGCGTCATCGGCGCTTTGTGGCCGTGACGGGGTGGTTGGTTCCTAGTCCCAGGTGGTGTGTACACATGTGTTCCGCGATGTTAGGATTTGGCCTGTGTGTCATATGTGGATGCAATGGTGGATGTGTAGTGTGCACGCGCTGGTGGGGGTTGTCCGCTTTTTCCGCCCTTGCACTGTGTGCGCTGTTTGCGTGCACTTGTTGTGTGTGTGCCTACCTGCGTCTCCGCGGCACGCTTGCGTCCTTGGTGGTGCATCAGCAGAAGCATGGGAAGGGCCTGCAGTGCTGGATTCATGCCCGGGGTGCCGCTTCTTCGTTGTCCGTGCTCTGCGTCTGTGTTACCGCCTCTCTTCACGTGTGGTGTCTCTTGGCCGTGGGAGCCGTTTGTTTGCGGCATCGTAATTTATGCGCCGGGCGGGACGTGTTTCGTCGGACGGTGTGTGTCAGTTGTGCTGCGCCGCTACGTGAACGGGCGCACTTTGATGGCGGACGGTGTTGCTGGCTTGCCGGCGGTGTTTGGCCTGCTTTTCGCATCGTAATTGGGCGGGCGTGTGGACTGCTGCGTGCCGGCGGTAACTGGTGGTTTTTGCATCCGCCAGCACGGCGGTTGTGCTTCCGCCCGCCATCGTAATGAGCCCCTAAATTCTAATTAAAAATGTAAATTAAAAACAATTTTCCCCCTTCCTCCCAAAAATTAAATAATTAATTCTAAAAATCAATATAAAAAATTCAAACAAAAAACACATAAAATATAAATAATTTCTTAATATGTACGATAAAATAAAAAACGAACGATATAAACTTTTAAATGAAAAATATCGAATTACGTTTTTTTTAGAAAGGTGATCTTAAGAACCACTGCCTGCCCAATACCCCTAGTAACCCAATTACCCATTCCTAAAATATTTACAATCAAAATAACATACATAATAAAAAATTGCAAAAAATAATTGGAAAATTAATCACTAAAAAAATAGCAAAACATACATTAAAGTACATATAATATTTAAAAACCCAATATTAAATACAAGAATATTAAAAATAATGAAAATCCATATTCTTACCTGCTATAAATAATTCCACAATATAAATGACATCACGATTTTACAGCAACGCTATTAAAGATCAATGATATTTTTGAAACAAGTTTAAGGAAGAACACCCTGACCCACCATTATCCTACCACAGCTTGGCTACTGCTGCAGTTAAATGGCTTTTTTGCCAGTGGGTGCCTGTTGTGAAGCCTTCTTGAGGAATAGGAGCTTTCAAGTGTGCGAAAGTCCATTTTTTCATCCATTCACCCTCTGCAGTGTGGAGTCACATAGGGCTCCTCATTGAGCTCTACACTTTTTAATCTGTATGTACTCCCCCTAGGAGAAATTGTACGGTCTCATGGTCTCGCATTAGTGTTGTATGCAGATGGCACTCAGATCATCTTGGTCCTTACACCCAATGTTAGTCAAACCTCCACCCAACTAAACTCTTGTCTTAGGGCGGTCACAGACTGGATGTCTGCAAGCAGTCTGAAACTTAATGGCGACAAAACAGAGGTACTGGTGTTAGGTAACAATAGCTCAAGGTGTCTGGAACTGTCCTGGCCAGAACAACTAGGCGAGCTACCACAGCCAGCTATAGCAGTAAAAAGTCTAGGCGTCTGGATAGACAACAAGCTAGCGATGGAGACTCGGGCCAAAAAAATGTCCGGGTCCTGTTTTGGCATCCTAATATCTCTCAAGAAAATCTTACAGATGGTACCCGCATCCACAAGAAGGGTAGTGGTACAGAGTTTAATGAATATACAGCTAGACTATGGTAACTCCCTCTATCTGGGGAGTCCTAAACACGTGATAAAAAGACTCAAAGTGGTGCAGAATGACGCTGCAAGAATTTTGCTCAAAATACCCAAGCACCAATCAGCAAGATCAGCTCTATCAGCCCTACATTGGCTGCCAGTCCAAAGGAGAATTCACTTTAAGGCCTTTATGCATTGGTCATCGGGCAATCCATGGAAAAGGCCAACTCATCATCAGGAACTTACTCACCCTGTATGTTCCAGGGAGGTCTCTGAGATCTAGTAATCAGAGACTGTTGCTGGTGCCCAAGATCAAAAGGGCGAGAAGTGGGGGCCGCTCCTTTGGGTACCTTGTATCTGTTCTCTGGAACGCCCTTTCAGCCTCCCCTAGAAGTTGGCAGTCGGAAGTATGTTTTAGAAAATGTTTCAAAACACACCTTTTCTGAAGAATGGACTTCAGTTAATTGGTTCATTATGGTAGCTCAGTGAGGTTGTTGCAACTAGCACTGGGAGGGCTGCTGGGGTAGCCATGCTCTATATAAAAACAACTGAATTGAATTGTATTGTATGAGGGTGGTAGTGCAAGATTTAAGTCTGGGTACAAGCAGTGCCTCTTTCCTGATCAAAATAGCATCCTATTTGATTCTGTCCTTAGTTTGTGTTTGTCTCGCCTCAGAATTGTGACAATAGAATCAATAGACTCAATAGGCTTGTATCTGTCCAGTGCATGCAGTCGTGTCTCTCATTACGAATGGCCTCCTAATTCCGAAGGGGCTAGAAACCATGGATCTGTTTAGTTTCACCCACAGATTTTGGTTGCTTTTAAATCTCCAGGTGAAACTCTGGAGAGAAATGAGAAATTACCACAAGAATTAGAGCCAAAGTTACTGATTTCACATTGGTTCCTCATTTTTATCATGCCCCTTACGGCCCCATTTATAATCCCAGGTAACTCTTCTACCCGTAATTGCTGGCACCCCTGGGATCCGGCGTGCAACGCTCATTGGGCTGAAAGGGCTTTAGCAGCCCCCCCACCCCCATCGCGCTGCCAATGTAAACCAAACAAACAAAATGTTGCATTCTGACATCAGATTAAAATAACATGTCTTGCTGGCTTTTTTCCAATACAGAGCTTCACACTCCGCTTCTGCTGTTACTAAATGCTGGAACCTTCATGTGTTGTGTTACTATTGCACAGTGCAATAGTTCTCAATCTACCTAAGTCAGAATGATGGAAGGCTTCCTTGCCAGGAGTCAAACTTCTGACCTATGGCCTACAGTATGTTTCAACAACAAGCAATGTAACTAACACTTACATCCATCATTGTACATAATGCACAGGATAGGCATGTGCTCTATTTGTGGGTATATGTGCTCATGCACCAGTACTGCACCTTTTGCAGGGACCTATATGCAAACTGCAGGGCACAACTTAAATCCCAGCAGGGGCGTTTCAGCCTTTCAGCCTTCTGGCATTGACAAAATGAGCACCACTGAAATGACAATAGTACAATTGGTAAATAATAGTGCTAAGCAGATGTCTTGCTTTATCATCAACAATGCATATATGGTGTGTCGTGGAGTTATTGCGACCATTCAGAATTAGTTAACAGTTTAACTATAATGGATTTTATTGAAACACACCTTGACTGATATACAGCTTCCTTACTGCATCATCTGCAGTGGGCACAAAAGAATGCAATATTGCACATGGAAGTGACACATTTGGCCCTGTCCTGGGGGGCGAGGGGGGGGCGGTAAAGGAGGAAGAATCACAGATAAAAATACATGTATTGTGAGTTGCACTGATAATCTTTGTACTGTTTCTTTCTGTACCCGAGCCTTTGTACCAGTTGAGTTATGTAGTACACTGCAAGGTGTTATCCGCTTTCAAGATGTGCCCTTTCTATGTTTTTAGCACAATGAATATGCATGCAATAGTGCATTTTTTCCTGTATGAATATGGCTTTTCATGATATGGTCACTTTGAACATGTTTAGTTGACTGCTGTAGATGTAATGTAGTGCATGAACCCTACGAATATACATTTGGATCTCTGAATGTACATTATTTGGTCAAAATGTAGATTCATTGCTGCAGTTGTACATTTACCGCTTCAAATGTACTTTGCTGGGACAAATGTACATTGGTTAGACTGAATTTCAATCAGCATGCCTGGGGGCGGGGCTAGCTGTGAGGCCAGATGGCTGGGCTCCAGAGTCTCCCATGATGCTCCCACTTTGGGATCAAATCGGGCAGAAGCAGGCCTGAGATTGCTTGGCAGAGGTTGAATCTGAGTGCAGGAGCAAAGGATAGCATGAGCAAATAATGTATTTCAATTGGATTCCGCCGACCAGAGCCTGAACTTGGAAGGAGCTGGGCTCTGCCCACTGAAGAGTAATCAAGATGGTGCAGAGGAGGTGCACATAGTAACAGCAGCACACTAGTAGGGTGCCCAACTGCAGTGCAGAGGAGGCTGGGAAGCTTCTTGACCCAATTACAGACCTGAGCTGCTGTAGCTGGTTCCAGGCCGTGCACCCCGGGTCCCTTCAGTGTACCAGTCTGAGTGGGTCCCTGCATTTAATCAACTGGTATGGCAACGGAAATTGCAACGCGCAGCGCCCAGGGGGAGACTTTAGCGATACCGTCTGAGACAAGCTAAGAGGTGGAGGGCCCAGGACTTTTTGACAACTGAAATATATTGAGATGGGAGGGGGAGGGGTCATTTGAGCCCCATGTAGAAAATTAGGTGCCTACTTTGCCCAGAGCTATCATTTGAGGCCACTTCTAAAACTGTTGTCATTCCTAGCAATAACACATTATGCACCCCAAGTAGAAAATATCTAGAAATATTTGGGCCAAACAGGATTTCTGTCAGCAGAAATCATCCTTGACAACTGCCACGCGTGACATGGCAGATAATGAGGCCGCACAAGAGCTGTCCCTCTGACCTAATGTGAGTCACTCACTATGAACAAATTGAAATGCTTGAAAGTGTCAGTGTAGATAAGAGGTGGTGGAAATGGAACTTCGCTTCGAGGACCTGGCCTCAAGGATGGCAAGTACCTAAACCATAGTTGGAGCCCTCAAAAAGAGAGTGACTGCACTGGAGTGCTTTGGACATGTGTACCAATACGAAACTCAATCAAATGCCACTTTCTTGGTCAAAGTTGTGTGGTCATGACACATATGGAGTCAGAGTGTTGACCTTTTTACCCCTGAATGAAGGTGAAGATATGGCAGCAACTCTGCAGAATTTCATACAATCAGAGGTCCTACAAAATAGAGGGGTCCTGCGCTAGTAGCAAATAAAGTGGTTCACTGACACAACAGCGATGTAATAAATATCGATGTAAAAAATTTTGAGTAAAAATATAGACAACAAAAATATCGACTCCTATATTTAAACAGTTAAGTACAAAAATATCGACTAAAAATATCGATGTAAAAAATATAGATGTATAAAATATCGACTTTTATATAAATATAAAATAAAATAATATATATTAAATATTAAATTTAATTTTAACAAAATAAAATAAATGTAATATACATTTTTACTAAAATATAACAAATAAACTTAATAAAAAAAGATAAACACACAAACATAATTATTTATACATCTATATTTACTTTAAAACAATTAATAAAATATTATTTTTAATTTATGTTAAAAGGTTAAAATTATATAAAAAATAAAAATATATATCAATGATTTAAAATATAAAACAACAAAAATCTATAATAAATTAAAACATTAAACTATTAAAAAATATTAAACTTAAATTTCACAATACAGTCAGTGCAACAGTAGGGGAAGTGTTGGATAGCGGAGGGGTAAAAATAAATATTCCCACTCCTGTGAGTGCAACAGTAGGGTAAATGTTGGATAGCGGAGTAAATAAATTTACTATTCCAGCTCCAGTTAGTGCAACAATAGGGAAAGTGTTGGATAGCGGAGGGGTAAAAATTACTATTCCCACTCCAGTGAGAGCAACAGTAGGGAAAGTGTTGGATAGCGGAGGGGCAACAATTACTATTCCCACTCCAAAGAGTGCAATAGTAGGGAAAGTGTTGGATAGCGGAGGGGTAAAAATTACTATTCCCACTCCAAAGAATGCAAAAGTAGGGGAAGTGTTGGATAGCCGAGGGGAAAAAATTACTATTCCCACTCCACTGAGTGTAACAGTAGGATAAGTGTTGGCTAGCGGAGGGGTGAAATTTACTATTCCAACTCCAGTGAGTGCAATAGTAGGGAAAATGCTGGATAGCCGAGGGGTAAAAATGACTATTCCCACTCCAGTGAGTGCAACAGTAGGGAAAGTGTTGGATAGCGGAGAAGTAAAAATTACTATTCCAACTCCAGTGAGTGCAACAGTAGGGAAAGTGTTGGATAGCAGCGAGGCAAAAATTAATATTCCCACTCCAGTGAGAGCAACAATAGGGAAAGTGTTGGATAGTGGAGGGGTGAAAAATGTTATTCCCACTCCGGTGAGTGCACCAGTAGGGAAAGTGTTGTATAGCAGAGGGGTAAAAATTACTATTCCCACTCCAGTGAGTGCAACAGTAGGGAAAGTGTTGGATAGCGGAAGGGTAAAAATTACTATTCTCGCTCCAGTAAGTGCAACAGTAGGGAAAGTGTTGGATAGAGGAGAGGCAAAAATTACTATTCACACTCCAACAGTTAAAAAATATACATATCTTAAACATTTAAAAAATATATCAATATAAATAAATAATATTTAAAAAATTCAAAATCAAATTTATTAAATATATAAAAAGAAAACATATTATAATATTCATTACATATAACAAATATTATATAAAATAATATAAAAATACATTAAAAAAATAATTCTTTTAAACTAGAACATATTTACAAACAAAAACTTTAATTAATACATAAATGTATTTATTTTATTTCCTACCCTATAACACCACACCAATAACAACACACTTCAACAGTTTAGATTAAATGTACTTCCATAATTAAGATAATTAATAATCAATTAAAAAAATATTATTAATTTAAAAAAACGAATAAACATTAATTAACTACACACACTTTAACACTATAATGTCCACAACACACACCTAAATTAAACTATAAAATAATAAAACACAATTAAAACTTATTGTTTAATTAAAAACTATTACTATTAACAACTAATTATAAAGTAATTAAAATGTATTTAATACCCACCCTTTACCCCTTTAAAAGTAAAAACAACACACACAAAAATAAACAATTACCCAAAATAAATATCAAATAATTAACATTAATTAACAACTATATATTAATTAATTAAAAACAAATTACTTTCCATCCATTACCCCTATAAACACCACAACACACACCTAAAATTAATTACACAATTGCCATAATAAAGTTTTAATTAATTTAATTAATACCAATTAACAAATAATTATTAATAAAAAATAAATGAACTACTTAACACCCTTTACCCCTATAAACCCCAAAACACACACCTAAAATTAATTACACAATTACCATAATTAATTACCAATTAATTAATTATAATTAATTAACAACCAACTATTAATTCATCAATTAAAAATAAATTACTTCCCATCCTTTACATCTATAAACACCAACACACACACCTAAAATTTATTACACAATCACCATAATTAATTACCAATTAATTAATTAAAATTAATTAACAAACAATTATTAATTCAGCAATTAAAAATAAATTATTTCCCACCCTTTACACCTATAAACACCAAAACACACACCTAAAATTATTTACATAATTACCATAATTAATTACAAAATAAATAACTATTATTAATTAACAACAAATTATTAATTAATTAATAATAAATTACTTTACACATTTAACACTATAACATCTTAATTAAACAAATATTAATAAATAAAAAATAATCAATTAATTTAATATAATTAAATTACTTCCCACCCTATTCCCCTATAAACCCCCAACCCGCTACGGAACTAAAAAACACAAAATTCAAATAAACTATTTTAATAACTACTAAAAATGAAACACATATATTAAAAATACAAACAATTCTTATACAAAAAAATACATCACATACATTTAAAACATATACTAAAATACATAACATTAATTAAAAAAATCAAAATCTTAAACAACTATATTCTTGCATACAATATTATTGAACGATATTAAACCCTTCGATATTTTTAAAATCGATATTACTTACCTTAAGTCGATATTCTTGACCACGATATTCTTGCTGTCGATATTTCTGAACCATGATATTTCTGACTCGATATTTGTGCAACTCGATATTTTAAACTCGATATTCTGTCTGCACACCACATAAAGTTACTAGTCTTCCTGTGAGACGACCAAACCAGAGTTGACAGGGCTGGAACCATCATTGTAGAGTTGAGTTCTGCTTCACAAAGAGGGATGGAGACTCATGCTGTGGTGAAACAAGGCAAACTTACGTTTCAAGGCAACAGAATGCTGCTCTTCCACAATCTGAGTAAAATGACCAAGAGAAGGCAGCAGGAGATAAAGCGTGCCATGAAAGAACTAATGCGTCTGAACTTTTCTGCTTCCTTGTATTCTGTTCTGCTATGAATTGAGGAGGGTGAGTGTGGGTAGGAAGTTCCTTGTTGACTGCATTTGCATATAAACATGGAACCCAAGCAGGTTAGCAGGAGTGACCAAGACACCGTGGAAAACACCACCTGATTGTACCACTTATTCTGACATGGAGTTTGACCGTGATTTTCTGAGAACCAACGAGAGAAAAGGGGGTTTCACTGACTCATTTGAAGTGGTTACATAATTGTTGCTTTCTTCTGTCCCTTGATTGTTCCTACACTTCCGGTTAATTCTGACCGAGATTGATGGGATTTTTCATGAATTGTGCCACACTGAGTTTATGCAACTCTAGATGGCTTTTATATTGTTCGGAAAAATTTGAAATCATATAAGTTTATCTGAATGTACATTCTTAAGAGAAAATCTACATTTGATTAATCACAGTTCAGATGTTCAAGATAGAAGAGTGAATGCCAATATATTTATCGGATGGTAATCAAACATAGTGATAGCTTTGTGGAATACAACACACCACTTTTTCTGTATGCACACTGGACATGATTTTGTTCTTTCAATTCACACCCACACTATAAACAAGCCTAGAATATATTTAAAGGTTTATCTTAAAAGAATGAGGCGGTATTTATCATTTTTACTGTACAGATAGGCTGAAAATTTTACATATGATCATTTTAAATGTGGAAAATTTTCATTTAAAAAACAAAATGTGGTTTAAAGTGCCCATGCAGTGCAGAAAAACATTTCTCTGTACCCAGTCATACATTACTAACAATCACAAACTCGAGTTATGATACTGTACAAACACTGTCTTCAAAAAAATTATCTTTATAAGTGTGAGCACTTGGGCAGTGCAGGAAAAACTTCACATACATAAGCATGTGTGCATCCCAGGACCATATTCAAAATTTAGGACCTCATTAGGATGGCGGTCAGACCGCCACTGGCAGGCCGTCGGTGGCTGTCCGACTGACATCCAGCAGAGCGGTCTGACTGCTGCATTATGATGCTGTTGGTCGGACGACATTGGTCGGAGGGACTGAGCGATGCTTCCAATGGACTCAAGGAGCCCGTTGGCCCGTCGGTCTGATCATATTCCCTACAATAGGGACGGAGCCTGCTGAAGCACCAGCATAGAGATTATGATGTCCCTTTTCGACAGCTCTTCCATGGCAGTTCGACCGCCATGGAAAGGCTGTCAGAAAGGGACTTTGGAGGCCCCTAGCAGGTCCCCTGTCTCCCCTCGGCCTCCGCTATGAGGCCTGGGGACACCTGTGGTACCCCCCCAAACATCCATACGGGGGGTGCTAGGCACCACATAGGGCCTGGCACATGGTGCTTGGATGCTTAAAAACATCCCTTTTTCCATTGCGGCTTGTGCTGTGGCCCTTGTTGGGCTGCAGCACAAGCCGCAATGGAAAAAGCCATGATCCTGACCGCCTACACTGCGGTTGCATCATAATTTGGCGGGTGAGACCTCCAATTACTTGCCAATCCCGCTGCGATGGCGGTTGGATGCTCGTCCAACCGCCATCGTAATCGGGCCCTTAGTGAACTTTAGTAAAGCATTTCAAAATTTATAGCAATAAAGAAACCGTAATATCAGTGGTCTAACATTCGACCACAAATACTACATTAAGGAATCTGGGCTTAATTATTTTGCACAATTGGCTTAATTATTGTGCCCAGTCCATTACTGAATCCCTAGTACCAAAGGTTGTGCCATAATTTATGAAGAGATACAGCTGAAAAAGACTCCTTGACCTTCAAATGCGTACACCTACAACAACCTTTTCCACTTTTGAGTGTCTCTAAGGCTCTCTTGCTATATCACCATCTTCATAGTCGACCTACATATAATCAACATCTCACCAAAGCTCAAATCCGAATTCGCCGATCAGATCACCAACCCCTCAGTCTAATAAGATTAAATTAGCATTTTTTCTGGTGATTACAACAGTGCTAGCAGCAAACCTAAATGAAAACTATTCACCGCCCTAGAGATCCTTGTAAACCTCCATAATAATCTCAGCATTCGTCTCACCCCCACTAAAAACAAAGGAATGGCTCTAGACCTATCACGGCAGGCTGAGGCATAGTGGAATGCTCACCCATCTAGGTATCAGCTGTTCAGATCATTTTCCTTTCTCATTTCCGATTCCAATCTGCACCACATTATCATGCCTTGTACTGCACATAAGGAAAAGCTTGTCTTGCCATCTGAAATAATTGACACATTTGACTCTTGATCAGAGTCAATCAGGTTGATGTATTCATGCAACTAAACCATCTAGCTGGGATTCCTGGGCTCAAGAAAGTGATACAGAAGATTAAGAAGAAAAAACGCTGTACTCCAAAGCTAAAGAAAAATCCAAAAGCCAAGATGCCAAAACGTTTCTCAAAAAACTGAATAGGACCTACAAACCAACCTCAAAGAGGGCACAAAGAAATCACTATTCAAACTGTAGGTCCATGACCAAATGCCATGCCAAGGAACTTACCAATATCATGCAATTCTGCACCCCAGAGTGCCCCATCACAAGCAACATCAGAAATGTTTGGTGGAGAATGATGATGAGTAGAGATCAAATTCTCCTATGAGGGACTACTTTGTTTCCCATCTGTTGCTGTGCAAAGGCCAATGTGAGACAGAAACAGAGAGTGATATAAACCCAGAGTAATATTATGAGAATAAGAAAGAGGCACAGAGTCACATTACAAAGAAGCACAATAGTGCTTTAAAATAAAAATATGTTGACCTAAGATATTTTGTTGCTACCTTTTATAACTCTATGAGCCACCTCAAGGTCACCTAAAAACACTGAGGGTGGGAGAGGCAGGAGAGATGGAAAGCACTATTGAAGGTAAATGTGGAGAAAAGACAGAAGAAAGGAGGTAGGAGCATTTGCAGTGATGTGGTTTTCCACAAGAGACGGACATCTCACTGGACATCACAACAGAGAGAGGAGTTGGCCTAACGGCTAGGGCGGTGGACCTCGAATCTGGGGAACTGGGTTCGAGTCTCGGCAATGACGCTGAACATCCTGTGATTTTGGGCAAATCACTTAATCTCCCCGTGCCTAACAAAAATGAATGTGTCCTCATGTAACGCAACTGGTGCTATGTAAAGCGCTCTGATACCCGATACCTTCGGGTCAAGTTCGCGCTATATAAAACTCCGTAAAAAAAAAAAAAACAGTGCTATATGGGTAGCTCACCTTAAGCAACTAACTAAATGTTTTGGGAGGAGAGCAAAAATGAGAAATAATGGGAAGTTAAAGAGGGTAGGACCGACCAGCAGAGGGAAGGAATAAGAAGTTGGTGACACTCACAGTGAGAGCAACAAAGGATGATAGCGAGTTAGAAATAATATTCCAACTATTTAAAAACACTAGAGAAGGCCAGATAGAGCCCCTCAGAAGCAGCAGAATGTCCCCCTCTCCACAGTGTCTACAGTCTAACCTCTCATGAGCCTTTTGTTAGCACTTAAATTTCGCTGTGTACCCGTAGCTGAATATGGTGAGAGTTGGAGGGAGAACAAACGGGAGGACAGGGACCATGGAAGGTCTTTAACCTTTAAGAAGAAGATGGGAAGCAGAGGGTTCGGTTAGTGGAAGGGCAGAAGTAGAAATTGAAAATATCAAGGGCAGGTTTTACTTTCTTGGAATATCTATTTGTTGTTCAGAAAATCATGTTCTCTCCCTCTAAAAATCAAATGAAGTCGGGATTACGATTGCCAAGAGTATACATTGTGCCTCCATCCCTGCCTGCTACAACAAGGAAAACCTTAGAATGTCTATACCAAATTTTGTTCCTCATTTGATAACTACTCCTTTATGTCTAAAACCTTTTTCAATTATATTTCTTTTGAACTCCACCACTCCTACTAAGAGTCAGATTAATTAATTTAGTCATTCTTTAAGCAAGAACCTTGTTCTGCTGGTAACTCGCCTCACACTAAAATTCCACTGAAATTCTCATTGACATTTGTAAAAATTCCTTAGGCTTAAGTTGTACCTTAATTTTTCTTCATGAAAAACTATTGCCAAATATATTTTTTTAGTGGCATTACTACTTAATATTCTACTGCTACTGGTTTTCGTAAATATGCTGCTAGCTTGGGTATATAGTGCGTGCTGTGAGGGAACAACTCACCTTATGCTCAATTTGTGCACAAGAAAGTTGTCTACTGTACTAACATTCTGTCCTGTAAATAACACAAAGGTGTTGTATGCTGGAAAATGTAGTGTGAATAGAATAATAACTCAGGAACTGTGGGTAAGCTGCCATTTTTCCCAAAATTTGATTTGATGTAAGGCACCCAAATATCTGCTAAAATATTTCCTATTGAGTCATATTTGTCCCAGCGTGTTTTCGAAGTCACCATTTGCAACTGTCTGCCACGAAAACAAGAACCCAAAAGTCCACCTACGACCAGGTCTACAAGATAAACATGTCTTAGAATGCAACATCGGTAACATTTGTAATTCAATCTGTGAAAATGTCTTGAGCAAGAATCCTAAACTCACTGTAAAAGTAGTAATTTTTTGTCATGTTGAGACCAATCTTACTGGTCAAGTGCACTTAAAATTTAAATAAACTTCATATTGTCGTGAAAGATACAGTTCATGTTACGCACTCTATGAGAACAGTGAAGAGGGTCTGCCTCTGATGATGGCCCCGCCCCCATTATGCAAAGTGTTTCACACGGAGATTTTATTTGTTTTTACGGGTGCTTTGTGAAACACTATGATGTGCAATCCCAACGAGGCCGATAAGTCCTGCTACCGCCCCTTTGGGGTTACAGGGGCAGTTATAAAATGCCCTAAGCATATGTGTGTGTGATTGGCTTATTCCCTTTGTTTCTCATCAGTATGTTTTCTCGCCTCAGCACCTGCTTCGTTCTTCTCTGTGCATGTTTGTCCTTAACATGTTTCTCCTCACTGTGCGTGTTTCCGTATGCCTCGCCTCATTTTTTTTTTTGGGGAGGAGTTTTATGTAGCGCGAACTCGGCCAAAAGTATCAGAGCCCTTGAACACCCGTTGCGGTACAGGCGGGCACATTCATTTTGTTAGGCACGGGGAGATTACGTGATTTGCCAATAGGATGTTGAGCGTCCCTGCCGAGACTCGAACTCAGTCCCCGCCCCAGCTTCGAGGTCGACCGTTCCAACCGTTAGGCCACATCCCATGTGCGGCCTTTGGCAGGGGCGTCTTCCATGCGCAGGAGTGTTTGCGCGCTCTGCCCTCAGCTCTCTGAGGGTGCTCGCTCGGCTCTCGCAGGTGCACTGCAGGTTCCGAAGAGGGGGCTGGCAGGTCCCTCCCAGCCACTGCCCTGGGCGCCATTTCACCCAGTCCGAGGTGGACAGCTGTGCAGTCAGCTCAGATCTAGCGTGCATCCCTTGACGAGGAGCGGAGGGGGCGACGAGGGGTCTGCGGAAGAGACTGCGGTGGCTGCCACTCTGCACCTCCAACTCGACATCACCGCCTGTCAGGGAGCTGCGCAGTGGTGCCAGGGAGACGTGCACACGTCTGTATCTCATGTGCCATCTGTGTGCTAGGGCAGGGTGTGTTCGCCAGTTGCCCCTGGAAGGTGTCACGTCAACCAGTCGTTTTATTGCAAAATTCCATTGTTGATTGATTTTGCAATCAGACAGACACCTGCTTTGTAACCGGGCCGCCAGGCGAGCCCCTACCTCAACAACGAACTGCGTAAATGTCTTCCAAACAGAAAGCCCTCGCAGTTTGTGCCTGTCCACATAATCCCACAAAGGTAGGGTCGGAGGGCCTAGAGGCTGCGTGGCACTGCCAGAAGGGCTTGTATGACTGATGTGAGGGACGTTTTTTTGACTGTCTGTGTGTGCTTTATGGTGTGGTCGACCGATTTGTACTATTTCGCTATTACCACAAACATTACCTTCAGCAAACACAAATACATGCATATATCTTTCAAAACTATACAGTGTGTGTATACGCGTTCAAAACAGCCCCGATTCTGTAAACGTGACCACTTTTTTTTATCTATCTGATTCGCTAATGGGGCTCCACCTTAATTTTGGTTCCTGGGCCTATTTTCTGTTCCCTTCCGACCTGCACAACGGACAGTTGGTATTATTTTAGCACAGGTCAGACCCCGCACCTTCAGCATGCTGGCCCTGTTGTTTAGATGGGGTGGACATGTCCTTTCATTGCATCGGGTACCTCCCCAGAGGGCTGGCGCCTTTGGGGGCCGGTTTTGAAAGCCCCGGCTGCTGCCCAGGCCTTCATCACTTTCTGCAGCTCCCGAGGTTAATAGCAGCAGGCACAAGGGGGCTTGAAAGAGAGACAGAGGGAATGCGGAAGGTGGGGAGAAAGAGATCAGAGAGGGAGAAGAGAGAGGAAAGAAGAGAGAATTGATGGAATGAGATACAACCAGGAGAGGAAGGGAGCTGGGCTAGTTTGAGCAAGATTTTTGGTGCTGCTTTTGACTCCCCAGTCCGACCCTGGTGGGTGGTGTCTTACTGGGACACAAAGCACAAGTCCTAAAAAAAGAAGTGGGGGGACTGACCAAGTCAGGCAGTATTTAAGTGACATCATGACGCGTGCTATCAAAGCACATGACGTCACGACGTGTGACATTCCACGTGGCATCACAGGAAGTGACCTCACTGGAAGTGATGCTCTGATATCGGTATGTTATAACATAAGCCAAGTGAAAATGCTATATA
>CAWUFW010031446.1:0-15538 GCA_963921515.1 Calotriton arnoldi | reverse complement strand
TTGAAGTCCCATACTCTAAGTTACAAGAGTATCAGTGTGAAGAACTGCAGTCCCATACCCTTGGTTACAAGAGTATAAGCGTGAAGAACTGCAGTCCCATACCCTCGGTGACAAGAGTATCAGTGTGAAGAGCTGCAGTTCCATAACCCTCTGTTACAAGGGAATCAGCTTGAAGAATTGCAGTCCCATACCCTCGGTTACAAGAGTATTAGCATGAAGGACTGCAGTCCCATACCCTCGGTGACAAGAGTATCAGTGTGAAGAACAGTTGTCCCATACTCTTGGTTAGAAGAGTGTCAGTTTGAAGAACTGCAGTTCCATAACCCTCGGTTACAAGAGTATCAGTGTGAAGATCTGCAGTTCCACAACACTCGGTTACAAGAGTATCAGCGTGAGGAATTGCAGTCACATACCCTCAGTGACAAGAGTATCAGTGTGAAGAACTGCAGTCCCATACCCTCAGTTACAAGAGTATCAGTGTGAAGAACTGTAGTCCCATCCCCTCAGTTACAAGATTATCAGCGTGAAAAATTGCAGTCCCATACTCTTGGTTACAAGAGTATCAGTGTGAAGAACTGCAGTCCCAAACCCTTGGTTACAAGAGTATCAGTGTGAAGAACTGCAGTCCCATACCCACAAGTTACAAGATTATCAGCGTGAAGAATTGCAGTCCCATACTCTTGGTTACAAGAGTACCAGTGTGAAGAACTGCAGTTCCATAACCCTCGGTTACAATATTATCAGCGTGAAGAACTGCAGTCCTGTACACTCGCTTACAAGAGTATTAGCGTGAAGGACTGCAGTCCCATACCCTCGGTGACAAGAGTATCAGTGTGAAGAACAGTTGTCGCATACTCTTGGTTAGAAGAGTATCAGTTTGAAGAACTGCAGTTCCATAACCCTCGGTTACAAGAGTATCAGTGTGAAGATCTGCAGTTCCACAACCCTCGGTTACAAGAGTATCAGCGTGAGGAATTGCAGTCACATACCGTCAGTGACAAGAGTATCAGTGTGAAGAACTGCAGTCCAATACCCTCGGTTTCAAGAGTATCAGTGTGAAGAACTGCAGTCCCACAACCCTCGGTTACAAGAGTATCAGCATGGGGAATTGCAGTCCCATACCCTCGGTGACAAGAGTATCAGTGTGTAGAACTGCAGTCCCATACCCTTGGTTACAAGAGTATCAGCGTGAAGAACTGCAGGCCCATACCCTTGGTTACAAGAGGATCAGCGAGAAGAACTGCTGTTCAATACCCTGGGTGACAAGAGTACCAGCGTGAAGAACTGTAGTCCCATAACCCTCAGTTACAAGAGTATCAGTGTGAAGAACTACAGTCCCATACTATCGTTCACAAGAGTATCATTGTGAAGAACTGCAGCCCTATATCCTCTGTTACAAGAGTATCAGCGTGAAGAACTGCAGTCCCATACTATCTTTACAAGAGTATCAGTGTGAAGTACTGCGGTCCCATACCCTCTGTTACAAGAGAATCAGCGTGAAGAATTGCAGTCCCATACCCTCGGTTACAAGAGTATCAGCGTGAAGAACTGCAGTCCCATACCCTCGGTGACAAGAGTATCAGTGTGAAGAACAGTTGCCCCATACTCTCGGTTAGAAGAGTATCAGTGTGAAGAACTGCAGTTCCATAACCCTCTGTTACAAGAGAATCAGTGTGAAGAACTGCAGTTCCATACCCTCGGATACAAGAGTATCAGCGTGAAGAATTGAAGTCCCATACTCTAAGTTACAAGAGTATCAGTGTGAAGAACTGCAGTCCCATACCCTTGGTTACAAGAGTATAAGCGTGAAGAACTGCAGTCCCATACCCTCGGTGACAAGAGTGTGAAGTAGTGTGAAGAGCTGCAGTTCCATAACCCTCTGTTACAAGGGAATCAGCGTGAAGAATTGCAGTCCCATACCCTCGGTTACAAGAGTATTAGCATGAAGGACTGCAGTCCCATACCCTCGGTGACAAGAGTATCAGTGTGAAGAACAGTTGTCCCATACTCTTGGTTAGAAGAGTGTCAGTTTGAAGAACTGCAGTTCCATAACCCTCGGTTACAAGAGTATCAGTGTGAAGTTCTGCAGTTCCACAACACTCGGTTACAAGAGTATCAGCGTGAGGAATTGCAGTCACATACCCTCAGTGACAAGAGTATCAGTGTGAAGAACTGCAGTCCCATACCCTCAGTTACAAGAGTATCAGTGTGAAGAACTGCAGTCCCATCCCCTCAGTTACAAGATTATCAGCGTGAAGAATTGCAGTCCCATACTCTTGGTTAGAAGAGTATCAGTGTGAAGAACTGCAGTCCCATACCCTTGGTTACAAGAGTATCAGTGTGAAGAACTGCAGTCCCATACCCTCAGTTACAAGATTATCAGCGTGAAGAATTGCAGTCCCATACTCTTGGTTACAAGAGTACCAGTGTGAAGAACTGCAGTTCCATAACCCTCGGTTACAAGATTATCAGCGTGAAGAACTGCAGTCCTGTACACTCGGTTACAAGAGTATCAGTGTGAAGAACTGCAGTCCCATACCCTCGGTTTCAAGAGTATCAGTGTGAAGAACTGCAGTCCCACAACCCATGGTTACAAGAGTATCAGCGTGAGGAATTGCAGTCCCATACCCTCGGTGACAAGAGTATCAGTGTGAAGAACTGCAGTCCCATACCCTCAATTACAAGAGTATCATTGTGAAGAACTGCAGTCCCATACCCTCAGTTACAAGATTATCAGCGTGAAGAATTGCAGTCCCATACTCTCGGTTACAAGAGTATCAGTGTGAAGAACTGCAGTCCCATACCCTTGGTTACAAGAGTATCAGTGAGAAGAACTGCAGTCCCATACCCTCAGTTACAAGATTATCAGCGTGAAGAATTGCAGTCCCATACTCTCTGTTACAAGAGTATTAGTATGAAGAACTGCAGTCCCATACCCTTGGTTACAAGAGTATCAGTGTGAAGAACTGCAGTCCCACAACCCTCGGTTACAAGAGTATCAGCATGAGGAATTGCAGTCCCATACCCTCGGTGACAAGAGTATCAGTGTATAGAACTGCAGTCCCATACCCTTGGTTACAAGAGTATTGTCTTGTGGTTTGTGGCCTCCTGGTCTGCCTTGCTACGTTGACTTAGGCCTGGCTGCCATGATGACTTTTTGCGCACGTTACTTGTGCCATTGTTTTTTCAGCCTCTGCATTTGCCCAGCTATTTTAGAACTGTCTGCATTTCTATCTTTCACCTTTTCTCCTGTTCCCTTTGGGCTACGTCTGCACAACATGTACAAGGTCGAAAAACAACGTCCCTTGTTCTTGCTGATCTGGCCAGTCCCTCGCACTTAGACATAACACTATGTACAGCTGCCCTGGAGAAATTTGTGTGCTTTTAATATTGTGATTTTCACGTTTAGAGACACTTGGAGAAAAACCTCATCAGAGCTGTGCTTGTCTGATGATGTAAACCTTGCATCTAGATATTGAGGTATGGGGGTTCGCTAGTCAAAGCCCAGAGGTCTTCTGTTTTTATAATAAACTAGCTACTAGCACGGGGAGGGTGGTAAGGTCATTTAGCCCTATATCCACTGCTTTATGAAATGCTTTCCCCGTTTATATTCTATGGAGTTGTAACTATGCTGATTATATTATCCTTATGCATTATGCTGATAGTACTGGCACGTGTACTGTATCTTAGAGCACGTTGTTGAAATAAACATTTTAACCTATACCGTGTCTCTTCTTACGCTCGTTGTGGACAGGTATGAGTGAGTTATGAAAGGGTGTTCTTGCTACTGCGAGTCCTGAGAGAGAGATACCGTGTTCTGGGTTGTCTAATCATTGGTAGCATTGTTGCTAATGAGACGCTACAGCTAGTTGGGTTGGGATTTTAGGTGCTAAGGTTTATGGTTGGCTCACCACTATATTCCGAGGTCCTATGATCCTGTGCAGAGCTCTGTGTATGTGCAGATTCCCTACAACATGGCGCGACCAACGAGTGGGCTGCTTATCTGCGAGACGCTTGAGTAGTATTTGTGCTTGTCCACAACTCCCCTCGCAGACGCTTCCGGAATCGTGTGTGACGGTGATACCTCCTATATTGACGTTTTTATAGGTTCTTTCAAGCTTGAAGTTGTTAAAAGATATCTTAACCAAAACCCTATATTGTGCTGCCTTAAATTAGATTGTCGGAGAACTTTTAGCCTAAAATGGCTGTTCAAATTGCGGCACATAGCTGTGCAGCGCTCCGGGCTCACTTAACAGTGTATGGAGTGCCTGACGCGGGTGTCGATCTGATCTTTGTGGTACAAGCGGATCCAGCTTACCACTTTGAGGTGTTTTACTCTTGGGTCACCTTTCCGGCGGTGGATGGGACTGATAATATGTTCCATGAATATGAAGCCACCGTTCCTAATCACTAGACCGTATAGGAACCTTGAAGTACCGCTCACGGCTTGGCAACACCGTGTTTGGTTTGATGGCGCCCTCCCCCAACCGGTTACCGCGGTTCATCGAGGCCCCCTATCAATAGACGGGGCCACTTGGCCTGTCTTGGCCGGGTACACCCCACATCCGCGTTATATGACGGTGGCAGTCACTGAACTGCATAATATGCATTCGTCTTTGATACGAGTGCATAGAGCTTTAGTACAATATGTTACAGGCAACATCCAGGGAGCCCCGCCTGGAGTTGCGGCCCATCCAGCTGGTGCATGCGGTGTAACCATAAGTCCTGTCATGGTGAATTCGGTGATGGGCAAGCGCCCACAAAATAAGGATGATTTTCCTTATTGGCTTGCAGAGAAATTTGACCAGCTGGAGGCAGTTGTAGGAGAGTAGGATCTGCTTCACAGGGGTACCCCCACTTTTTGCTGATACTTCACTGGTTTTCGACATTAGTCTGGCTGGGGCCCTGCTATTCAGAACCCCAGCCTAGCTGTTTCCTCTTTAAAAGGGTCTCCATGTGCCTTAGGCACATCACTGATTGGGATCTGGAGTGCCCTTGTAAGTCCCTAGTATATGGTATACTATGTACCAAGGGCATAGGTACCTCAGAGGCCTGCCAGGGGCTGCAGCATGTATTATGCCACCCCTGGTAGGCCATCCAAACTGACACCACAGGTCTGCTACTGCAGCCTGGGTAAGGTGGTGCATGCACCCCTTGCTGTGGTATAGGTTACCTATATCACTAAAAGCATACACACATATAAACCTATAAGTCACTCCTAAGGCAGGCCTTATCAATCCTAAAGGCAGAGTGCGTGGTTCTTATGTGAGAGGGTGCCCCTGCATGAGCAGGGCCCCTCTGCAGCGTTCGGAGACCATCTCTGATGCTGTTTGTAGTGCAGCCTGACCATATACTCTTAAACGCATTATATCCTCGCGGTAAAATGCTAACTATGGAATGGCTGCACCAAAACATGTCGTGTTTGGTGTCAAACATCTTGGAATACTCCCCCCGCCAATCCTGGCGGCGGGGGTAGCATTCCACCCTTCTAGAGGGAAAGGCATGTTAACTCTGACGAGTCCGGTAACTTCTTTCCAGAGCCCTGGCATCACAAAATGGATGCTGCTGCCACAGACACGAGTCTGGCCTCCTGCTGCTGGACGAAACTCCGGCAGGGGAGGCCTGGACAATAGGTTTCCTGTCCCAGGGAGGTGTGACCACCTTCCCAGACAGGACAATGTGTATTGGGGCTGGGCGGGAGCACTTTCGGGTGCTTTGAAGTCCTGCACTGGGGGCACATTTGGTGTCCCTGTGCATACCCAGTTCAAACCGGATCAGGGGCTTGCAGCCCCTGCTTTAGCGCAAACTGGACAAAGGAAAGGGGTGTAGCCACCCCTCTGCCCTGACCCACCCATAGGTGGGGCCACAGAGTAGTCCATCCCCTATTTTTGGAATAAAGGTAGGAACCCAGTCCTTAGGACTTTAGATTATACCTGGACGAAACTCTGAAACAGAATCCTGGACCTTCGATGCTCTACTCACGATTAGAGGACTGAAGAATCTCCCTTGGGGTCAAGGAGTGACTCCCCTGCTTGGCAGGCACCAAAGAAGCATCTGTCCGGTTCGCATCACTGAAGCTCCCGTCGGACGCCGAAGTCATCGCATCACCAGAGGTGGATTCTCAGACTTCTCCGAGGCTACCCTGAGTCCCCAGCAAAGCTGAGGCCCGTGGCTATCGTGGGTAACGTGAGACCGTGACCCCTGGACACCGAGCACACTTGCAAGTGCACCATCTTCTGGGTCTCCCAAGAAGTCGTGCTTTGGGCTCCGAGTAGCCCTAGCCTCCAGCACCACCTGCACCGAAGATCACTGGCCCCCACTCCACGAGTGTCCTGTAAGCCAGCTCCACGTGCGGCGTCACGAGGCTCCTTCGCGGTCGCTAGCCCGTTGGCTAGTAGCCCTTACCGAAGGCCAATATTTTCTTTACTTGGCAGTCTGGTGGCTCCAGGCCTGCCCTCACTTACCCTTGCTGGGTGAGTTCCCCAGACCTTGCTGGTCTGCATCATCGACGATCTACATCTTACTCGAGACTTGCCGTTGCCAAGGCCTGTTGGGTCCAATCTGGTCGCCGACACCTCTGCACTCGACAGACATCGAGCAACAGCCCGAATCCTGCTCCTGGTCGCCGACAACGCCTCCCGGACCTCGTGGCTGAAGAGTCAAGACGACCGTCAACGAACTTGAAGCACTCGACATCGGTGGGCATCTGTCCATCGCCCTCCTGGTCACTGGCTAGTGACCCAGACTCTGTCCCCTCTGCTTTCAGGTTCTTCAGAACTCCGATCCACTCTTGGATCCACCCGGACACTTTTCTCCTGGTCGCCAGCAGCACTTTGCAGCAGATCGCCATAAGAAACGACGACGAAACCCGACCCCGAAAGGCACCTATGCACCCGGCTTCCCTGGGTGAGGTAACACGAGTACTCCGGTGCTCCCGTGGGTAGAGACTCTTCAAAGTCCTAGATCTCAAAGGGTTTTGTCCTAGTCCTCTTTTAAGTGTCCCTTTCCTCTATTTTCCCGATCCCGACTTTCTCCATAGAAGTTAGCGGCGTATCGCGGTTGTGTATTTACACTGCACGCGACTCCCGTGGGTCCCCTGTGTCACTACCTTGGGTGGTTCCTTGTGGTCCAAGCACTTCTAGAGGCTCTAGGCCTAGTGTCTAGTTCAGTCGTGGTTCGCATACCATTTTATTGGTATATGGTTTGGTACGCCCCTAGGGCTCAAACGTGTATTTGTGCTATTACTGTGATTTAAGATCTTATAACCTATGTACTTCGAACTCTAGCCTCATAAAGAGACTAGAGGGGTGTGTTTAGTAATAAATACATATATTTTGAATATATACCTGGTGTGGTGCTCTTTCATTTGGTCACTCAAGAGATTATAGACTGGTAAAACAAGCTGCTTTACATTCCTTCAAGACTTAGCCTGAAGGCTGCTCTCCATAGCTACCACTAGGATAGCTTTCAATAAGGTTGTCTTTAACCTACCTACCATAAGAGTCGATTTGGACTGGTGCACGGTGCCCACTATAATTAGTGGACAGCATATGCCAGGCCAACTTCTCACATTAGTGTGCAGCGTGTGGGATTCCAGCTTGCTATTGTTTTACCAGATAATCTCAATTGAATTGATCAACTGAAAACCACTAAAGGTACCTAAGGTACATATAATATAAGCTTAGAATATCAGTAAGTTCTACTGAACTTAGAGTTGTGTGTTAAGGGATAGCACAACCCTTTCTACAACTCAAGAGAGTTTAGTAGGCCACACTAGAGTAGGTAGTGCATACACCACACCACACTAGTAATGTCTTTAAAAGCAGGATCTAGAGATGCCCTGCAGGAAGCCATTGAGCTTCCCCCTCCAAGTATGACACACTCCCATTCTTGGAACTGAGAGCTTTGTGTAACGTGAGGAAGTTAAGGACAGGCCAAAGTCCCACCACCCAACACCTCCAGGAGTTGTTGGTGGCTTATGATCTTAGTAAGTCCTCAGAGACTGAAGGGGTAGGAGCAGAGGGTGGGCCAGCAGATGAGGAAGGGGCCAGGGGTACTACTACCCCCAGCCCCCCTCTGAAACTGACCAGGAGGGTGACAATGACCCTGACCTGGAAAACCCAATCCCTTCTGGGGAAGATGAAGATGAGGATCTGGAGAACCACACCTTTGTCCCCCAGGAAGGATTATGAGTGTGCTCAGAAAGTCTAGGTCTCCTTCTCAGGAGTCTAACCACTCTGGCACCTCAATAGGGAGCTCTGTTTCTTCTCACAGGAGGGAATCCTCTCATGAGAGAAGAAAGAGACTGGTCCAGTATGAGGAAACTCAACTGGAGATCAGGAAGAAGCAATTGGCTTTAGATAGAGAATCCCTAGATCTCCTTAGGGAGAGAAGAAAGTTGGGACTAGAGTCCCATGGTGGCAGCCATGTCCCTAGAGATAGGGAAAGGTCCTATGACCATAGGAACCTGAGCAAGATTGTCCCTCCCTACCAGAGTGGGGATGATATCCACAAATGGATAACTGCTTTAGAGAGGGCCTGTAAAGTACAGAAGGTCCCTCAGGAGCAGTGGGCAGCAATCTTGTGGCTCTCCTTTGCTGACAAAGGTAGAGACAAGCTCCTCACTGTTAGAGAGGAGGATGCTGACAATTACAAGGTCTTGAAGAGTGCTCTTATTGATGGGTTTGGCCTAACCACTGAACAGTACAGGTTGAAGTTCAGAGACACCCAAAAAGCACAGACTCAAGACTGGGTAGACTATGTGGATTGTTCTGCCAAGGCTCTGGAAGGCTGGTTGATGGGCAGTAAGGTGTGTGACTTCTCAGGATTGTATAATCTGATAATGAGGGAGCAGATTCTTAATAACTGTCAAAACCAGCTGTTGCATCAGTACCTGGTTGACTCTGATCTGACCTCTCCCCAAGAATTGGGAAAGAAGGCAGACAAATGGGTCAGAACCAGGGTGAAGCAGAAGGTACAGAACCAAGGTGGGGAAACCAAGAAGCAAGATGCTAAGAACTCTGACAAGGGTGGGGAGAAGGGTAAAGATCAAAAGTCTTCATCAGGCCCCCAAAAATCTTCTTCTGGTGGGGATTCCCAGTCTACCAAGGGTAAAGGCCAAAGAAAACCATGGTGCAAGGTCTGTAAGCAAAAGACCCACTGGACCAGTGATTGCACCAAGTCCAAAGACTCCAGTCCAGCATCCACCAATGCCCCTAAGGCACCTGTTCCCCCTAGTACAGTTGGTGGAAGTGCTCCAGCAAAGGGTTTAGTAGGGTTCACCCTGGGAACTGAGTTGGGCTCTGACTTAGTCAGGGAACTGACTCAGGCTGTGTTAGTCTGTGATGGAGGCATGGATGTGACCTCCACTGTGAGTCCCAGTAATCTGGGCAAGTACAGACAACAGCCTTTAATCAATGGACGAGAGGCTTTGGCATTTAGGGACACAGGGGCAAGTGTCACAATGGTGACACAAGACCTTGTGCTACCTGGGCAAGTTATACTTGGTGAAATGTACCAAGTGACCAATGCTAGCAATGTCAGAACAGACCATACTCTGGCAGTTGTTAACTTCTCCTGGGGAGGGGTAACTGGCCTTAAGAAGGTTGTGGTAAGTGCAAACCTACCAGTCGAATGCTTGCTTGGCAATGACTTAGAGACTTCTGCTTGGGCAGAAGTGGAGCTCAGGACCCATGCAGAAATGCTGGGGATCCCTGCAGATGTGTTTGCTGTGACCAGGTCACAAGCTAAACTGTCTAAAACTGAACAGGCCTTGGATTCTGGAAGAATGGACCAAGTGCCTTCCAAGAGGAGGAGTAGTAGGGTTAAGGCAGTGCCTTCCCCCTTGGCTCAGGAGGAAGATCAGTCCCTTGAGGGGGATGATCTCAGCCCTGAAGAAGGAACTGTCCCAGAGGAACTTGAGCCTGACCAGGTTGAGTTCTTGGGGACAGGGGGACCTTCTAGGGCAGATCTGAGCCAGGAGCAGCAGAGCTGCCCCTCCCTTGAACCCCTCAGACAGCAAGCTGCTGCTGAGGCTGCTGGGAAAGCTAGTGGTCCCCATACAGTGTATTGGGATGATGGACTCCTGTACTCAGAGAGTAGAGACCCCAAGCCTGGTGCTACCAGGAGGTTGGTAATACCTTTGAAGTTCAGGGGCTTCCTATTGACCCTAGCCCATGATATTCCCTTAGCAGGACACCTGGGCCAGAACAAGACTTGGGACAGAATTGTCCCTCACTTTCACTGGCCCCACATGTCTGAAGACAGTAAGGAGTTTTGTCGCTCCTGTGTAACCTGCCAAGCCAGTGGCAAAGCAGGTGGCACTACAAAGGCCCCCTGATACCACTACCTGTGGTGGGGGTGCCCTTTGAGAGGGTAGGGATTGACATTGTTGGTCCCATGGATCCCCAAACAGCATCTGGGCACAGATTTATACTGGTGGTAGTGGATCATGCCACCAGGTATCCAGAGGCTATACCCCTTAGGACCACTACAGCACCTGTGGTGGCAAGGGCCCTCCTGGGAATTTTCTCAAGAGTGGGCTTTCCTAAGGAGGTGGTATCAGACAGGGGTGCAAACTTCATGTCTGGGTACTTAAAGGCAATGTGGAAGGAGTGTGGAGTTACTTATAAGTTCACCACACCCTATCACCCACAATGCAATGGTTTAGTTGAGAGATTCAACAAAACCTTGAAGGGCATGATTAAAGGGCTCCCAGAAAAGCTTAGGCGTAGATGGGACATACTCTTGCCCTGCCTTTTATTCGCATATAGGGAGGTGCCTCAGAAGGGGGTTGGTTACAGCCCTTTTGAACTTCTGTTTGGCCACCCTGTGAGGGGTCCACTGTGCTTGGTGAAGGAAGGATGGGAGTTACCTCTCAAGCCCCCAAAGCAAGATATAGTGGACTATGTACTTGGTCTCCGCTCCAGGATGGCTGAGTACATGAAAAAGGCAACCAAAAACCTTGAGGCTAGCCAGGAACTTCAAAAGGCCTGGCATGACCAAAGAGCTGTCCTAACTGTTTACCAGCCAGGACAGAAGGTGTGGGTGTTGGAGCCAGTGGCCCCAGCAGCTCTCCAAGACAAATGGAGTGGACCCCACACTATTGTTGAGCAGAAGGGTGAGGTCACTTACTTAGTAGACCTGGGAACACCCAGGAGTCCCCACAGGGTTCTCCATGTCAACAGACTTAAGCCATATGTGGACAGGGCAGACATGGGCTTGCTCATGGCTACTGATGAAGGGCAGGAGGAAGAGAGTGACCCACTCCCTGACCTGCTCTCACAGAACCCTGACGATGGGTCAGTTGATGGTGTAGCCTTGGCAGGCAGCCTCACTACCCAGCAACAAACTGATTGCAGGCAAGTCCTCAATCAGTTTAGACATATGTTTTCTCTGACACCCAGTCAGACCACCTGGTGCACTCATGAAGTGGACACTGGGGACAGTCTGCCTATTAAAAACAAGATTTATAGGCAACCTGACCATGTCAGGGACTGTATCAGGACTGAAGTCCAGAAGATGTTGGAATTGGGAGTGATTGAGCCCTCAGATAGCCCTTGGGCTAGTCCAGTAGTCCTAGTACCTAAACCTCACACCAGTGGTGGGAAAAGAGAGATGAGGTTTTGTGTAGACTACAGGGGCCTCAATGCAGTCACTAGGACTGATGCCCATCCAATACCCAGGGCAGATGAGCTCATAGATACTTTGGCCTCTGCCAAATATCTCAGCACATTTGACCTAACAGCTGGCTACTGGCAGATCAGACTAGCTGATGCTGCAAAGCCCAAAACAGCATTTTCAACCCCTAGTGGGCATTATCAATTTGTGGTGATGCCCTTTGGTCTGAAAAATGCACCTGCCACTTTCAGAGGTTGGTGAACACAGTTCTCACAGGACTGGAGGCCTATAGTGCAGCTTATCTAGATGATATTGCTGTCTTTAGCTCCACCTGGGAGGATCACCTGGTCCACCTCAGGAATGTTTTACAGGCCCTGCAAAGGCAGGCCTGACTATCAAGGCCACTAAGTGCCAGATAGGGCAGAGTCAGGTTGTGTACCTGGGCCACCTTGTGGGTGGAGGCCAGGTTCAACCTTTGCAGAGCAAGATCCAGACCATCATGGACTGGACTGCTCCAACTACCCAGACTCAGGTGAGAGCCTTCTTAGGCCTGACTGGGTACTATAGGAGATTTGTCAAGGGGTATGGATCAATAGTGACACCCTTGAATGACTTAACTTCTAAGAAAATGCCCAAAAAGGTTCAGTGGACAGTTAGCTGTCAAAAGGCATTTGATGACCTCAAGCAGGCCATGTGCACTGCTCCAATTCTGCAGAGTCCTGATTACTCCAAGAAGTTCATTGTCCAAACAGATGCATCTGAATTGGGGGTAGGGGCTGTACTGTCACAATTGAATGAAGAAGGTCAGGATCAGCCAGTAGCTTTTATTAGCAGAAGGCTGACCCCTAGAGAGAAACGTTGGTCAGCCATAGAGAGGAGGCCTTTGCTGTGGTCTGGGCTCTGAAGAAGTTGAGGCCATACTTGTTTGGTACACACTTCCTGGTTCAGACAGACCATAAGCCCCTCTTATGGCTAAAACAAATGAAGGGTGAAAACCCCAAACTGCTTAGGTGGTCCATTTCCCTACAGGGGATGGACTTTACAGTGGAACATAGGCCTGGGAGTAACCATGCGAATGCAGATGGACTCTCTAGGTATTTCCACTTAGAACATGAAGACTTAACTGGGCAAGGTTAGTTTAATGTCCCTACGTTTGGGGGGGGGTTGTGTAGGAGAGTAGGATCTGCTTCACAGGGGTACCCCCACTTTTTGCTGATACTTCACTGGTTTTCGACATTAGTCTGGCTGGGGCCCTGCTATTCAGAACCCCAGCCTAGCTGTTTCCTCTTTAAAAGGGTCTCCATGTGCCTTAGGCACATCACTGATTGGGATCTGGAGTGCCCTTGTAAGTCCCTAGTATATGGTATACTATGTACCAAGGGCATAGGTACCTCAGAGGCCTGCCAGGGGCTGCAGCATGTATTATGCCACCCCTGGTAGGCCATCCAAACTGACACCACAGGTCTGCTACTGCAGCCTGGGTACGGTGGTGCATGCACCCCTTGCTGTGGTATAGGTTACCTATATCACTAAAAGCATACACACATATAAACCTATAAGTCACTCCTAAGGCAGGCCTTATCAATCCTAAAGGCAGAGTGCATGGTTCTTATGTGAGAGGGTGCCCCTGCATGAGCAGGGCCCCTCTGCAGCGTTCGGAGACCATCTCTGATGCTGTTTGTAGTGCAGCCTGACCATATACTCTTAAACGCATTATATCCTCGCGGTAAAATGCTAACTATGGAATGGCTGCACCAAAACATGTCGTGTTTGGTGTCAAACATCTTGGAATACTACCCCCCGCCAATCCTGGCGGCGGGGGTAGCATTCCACCCTTCTAGAGGAAAGGCATGTTAACTCTGACGAGTCCGGTAACTTCTTTCCAGAGCCCTGGCATCACAAAATGGATGCTGCTGCCACAGACACGAGTCTGGCCTCCTGCTGCTGGACGAAACTCCGGCAGGGGAGGCCTGGACAATAGGTTTCCTGTCCCAGGGAGGTGTGACCACCTCCCCAGACAGGACAATGTGTATTGGGGCTGGGCGGGAGCACTTTCGGGTGCTTTGAAGTCCTGCACTGGGGGCACATTTGGTGTCCCTGTGCATACCCCAGTTCAAACCGGATCAGGGGCTTGCAGCCCCTGCTTTAGCGCGAACTGGACAAAGGGAAAGGGGTGTAGCCACCCCTCTGCCCTGACCCACCCATAGGTGGGGCCACAGAGTAGTCCATCCCCTATTTTTGGAATAAAGGTAGGAACCCAGTCCTTAGGACTTTAGATTATACCTGGACGAAACTCTGAAACAGAATCCTGGACCTTCGACGCTCTACTCACGATTAGAGGACTGAAGAATCTCCCTTGGGGTCAAGGAGTGACTCCCCTGCTTGGCAGGCACCAAAGAAGCATCTGTCCGGTTCGCATCACTGAAGCTCCCGTCGGACGCCGAAGTCATCGCATCACCAGAGGTGGATTCTCAGACTTCCCCGAGGCTACCCTGAGTCCCCAGCAAAGCTGAGGCCCGTGGCTATCGTGGGTAACGTGAGACCGTGACCCCTGGACACCGAGCACACTTGCAAGTGCACCATCTTCTGGGTCTCCCAAGAAGTCGTGCTTTGGGCTCCGAGTAGCCCTAGCCTCCAGCACTACCTGCACCGAAGATCACTGGCCCCCACTCCACGAGTGTCCTGTAAGCCAGCTCCACGTGCGGCGTCACGAGGCTCCTTCGCGGTCGCTAGCCCGTTGGCTAGTAGCCCTTACCGAAGGCCATTCTTTTCTTTACTTGGCAGTCTGGTGGCTCCAGGCCTGCCCTCACTTACCCTTGCTGGGTGAGTTCCCCAGACCTTGCTGGTCTGCATCATCGACGATCTACATCTTACTCGAGACTTGCCGTTGCCAAGGCCTGTTGGGTCCAATCTGGTCGCCGACACCTCTGCACTCGACAGACATCGAGCAGCAGCCCGAATCCTGCTCCTGGTCGCCGACAACGCCTCCCGGACCTCGTGGCTGAAGAGTCAAGACGACCGTCAACGAACTTGAAGCACTCGACATCGGTGGGCATCTGTCCATCGCCCTCCTGGTCACTGGCTAGTGACCCAGACTCTGTCCCCTCTGCTTTCAGGTTCTTCAGAACTCCGATCCACTCTTGGATCCACCCGGACACTTTTCTCCTGGTCGCCAGCAGCACTTTGCAGCAGATCGCCATAAGAAACGACGACGAAACCCAACCCCGAAAGGCACCTATGCACCCGGCTTCCCTGGGTGAGGTAACACGAGTACTCCGGTGCTCCAGTGGGTAGAGACTCTTCAAAGTCCTAGATCTCAAAGGGTTTTGTCCTAGTCCTCTTTTAAGTGTCCCTTTCCTCTATTTTCCCGATCCCGACTTTCTCCATAGAAGTTAATGGCGTATCGCGGTTGTGTATTTACACTGCACGCGTCTCCCGTGGGTCCCCTGTGTCACTACCTTGGGTGGTTCCTTGTGGTCCAAGCACTTCTAGAGGCTCTAGGCCTAGTGTCTAGTTCAGTCGTGGTTCGCATACCATTTTATTGGTATATGGTTTGGTACGCCCCTAGGGCTCAAACGTGTATTTGTGCTATTACTGTGATTTAAGATCTTATAACCTATGTACTTCGAACTCTAGCCTCATAAAGAGACTAGAGGGGTGTGTTTAGTAATAAATACATATATTTTGAATATATACCTGGTGTGGTGCTCTTTCATTTGGTCACTCAAGAGATTATAGACTGGTAAAACAAGCTGCTTTACATTCCTTCAAGACTTAGCCTGAAGGCTGCTCTCCATAGCTACCACTAGGATAGCTTTCAATAAGGTTGTCTTTAACCTACCTACCATAAGAGTCGATTTGGACTGGTGCACGGTGCCCACTATAATTAGTGGACAGCATATGCCAGGCCAACTTCTCA
>CAWUFW010031445.1:0-15538 GCA_963921515.1 Calotriton arnoldi | reverse complement strand
CAGGCCCCCACTCCCACAGACCAGCAAGGTGGAGCACTCCCCACACCCATGTGTCAGGCACAGCTACACCAACCGACAAGTAACAGGTAAGTGGCAGGAACACAAAGTGCAGTGGGTGGGACGGTGGACAGCCCAAGTACAACACACACCAGGCCCCAGTCCCACAGCACAGCAAGGAGGAGCATCCCCCACACCCCACACCCACGTGTCAGCCACCGCAGTGCACAACGACAGCCGAAAGGCAGACATCACGGTCCACAGCAATCGGTGTCAGTGGGTGTACAGCCACCCCCACGACCCACTACACCCCCCACCCCCACAGACCTGCAACATGGAGCACCCCCGCTAAGAGCCATGTGGCATCCAGTACAGTGCACGCACGAACAACTTGCAGGTGGGAAACTGGACAGGGCTGGATTACTGGAGGCATGAGGACCATAACACCACCAACACATGGGACATGTCACGTAGCACACGAACACGCAGCACCGCCCACCGTCACGAACAAGTGAACAATGTGCACACGGACATGAACAGCAGACTCACACCCCACATGACCCATCACAGACATAGCAACACCCAAGGAGCCACGTCTGCATGCACAAGCCACACTGAATATAGTCCCACACGGCAGCCACTGTGCAACTCATCACACACAACCGAAACACCATTGAAGTCCTGTCCATGTAGCCCCTACTGCCTGTCAACCACACACCCCACAACTACGCCTATGTAAGACAAACAACACTAGACGCAACAGAGCGGAACAACAGAAATGCACACGAACACCACTGAACCCATCAAACACACAGACACACCCTGCACATACAACATACCATCCATCCCATCCGTCAGCCCCAGTCTCATGAAAGGCATGTCATCCGCACAGCTGCCACACATACAGCAGTCACGCTAAGACACATGCCCATGACCAACCATGTGCCAGAAGTCAATTAAGCGCACGACACACTGTGAGCAACAACACACAACATGGGCCACACCCCCCCGAGCACTGCAGTGATGCACATGGCACAGGGCAGCACGCACACCAAGGAGATGGGACAACTGCAATACGTTGGCTGGCACACAACTATCACTCACTCATAACGATGCGTCCAATGCCATGTCCAGTAACCACAACAGACAGCAAATATGCAGGGCATGTCAGGCATGCACACACCTCAGACCATGCACTGTCATGCTGCCACAACACATGTCACGTTCGGCACCCATGGCTCACAGCATGTACCCCAAAAGCATATACCCTCCCAAATGCGAATCTGGGGCATGGCCCCCATGTTGCCATATGCGTTCCTAAGCGTTCCATTTGAACTCCAAAAGCAAAGTACAAACCAGACCCAGGATGGGCCAGGAGCCCGCATACACCAGAGTCACAATGAGTAGGGGCAAAGCAACACACCCATCGGCATGGCCAATCCGTCCCATGCCACATGTGCACAGCACACAGTCCCATTGCCTAGCACACACAACTACAGATGCCACAGCCACACACTCGCCTCCGGGAAACCCATGTACGAGATTGCACGAACTGCCAATGTCAGACGACTAATACATACTTCGCCAGGTGCAACACAATAACAAATCTCATTCTCTCCACAGGTGACGAACTGCTGGACGCTGGGGATGGAGACAGCAGCCAGCACAGCCAGCCTACAAGCCCCCAACGAGGACACACGGATCTGGAGGATCTGTCCACCTCTTCGGACACGGACCACCAAGCTGGCCCATCTGGCGTGGCAGGGCCCAGCCGCTCCCAGGACCCCTCCTACCCACCAACCCATCATCCAGGGATGCTGAACAGTCCCAGTCCCCTGCTGCCACTGTCGTTGCGGCCACACCACGGTCATTGCGGCCACTACCACTGCCGCAACCGCCACCATCGCCGCACCGACCACCACCGCCTCCACCACCACCACGTCTTCGCTGGCACCAGCCCCAGCGCAGGTGGTGGCCCGGCCGACTGGATCCACCCTGGGAGCCACAGCGAGGACCGTGGTGAGCAATGTGGCTAGTGGGCAGGCCGGTGGCAGCAGGACTGGTAGGAGGAGCAGGGTCAGGGAAACGCCAGCCTCCCCTGGGAGCCATGCCCTGCCTCAAATGGCCAGAGTCCTTGGGGCCTATGAAGAGGCCCAAGGACAATGGGCCAGGTCTGCTACTGACACGCGGGAGGTGCTGGGGGTGCTGAGGTCCATGGACGCCCATATGGGCCAATTCGTGTCCCGTATGGACCAACTCGTGGACCTCATGGGCCAGCTGGTGGTGGCGGTGGGGTCACAGGCAAGGCCAGCAACACCACCTCCGCCACCACCTGCTAGGGCGCAGGGTCGGCCAGCAGTGTCCACTTCCCCTGCGTCCACAGCCAGTGAGCACACCTCACCCACCACCAGCAGGTCGCCACCACACACCCCCCTCCCAAACGTGGAAGGGGCCGTCCGAAGAGGAAACAGATCTCCCGGGAGGACTTCGCACGCTCCAGTCGCAAGTGAGGCAGCCAGCCAGCCTTCCGCCAGCCTTCCTTGACCAGCCACTGCATTGACTTGCTCTACGATCCCACTCCACACAGCCATCTGGATGGCATGTGTGTGTTGGACTATGGACATAGAACCAGTGGGTACACCCTGATCATCACGCAGCCATGACCGACAGCTCATTGTCACTGCACGCACCACTTTTGTCATCACCTTACACACAATCACATGTCACAGTTTGTAATAAATGCACCTTTTTCACTAACTGCTGTTTGTGCCCTGTGTCTTTATTGTACGGAATACAACGGCCACCTTGGGCGGAAAGGCACCTGATGCGTGGCATGGAAATGGAATCCGGAGGGCCTGTAGGGACCTAGGGGTGGGAGACAGAACAGGAGCACATTCAATGAGTGTGTCACACACCCATCACACAGTACATGTCAACAACTACAAGCAATGTACACACATCGCACAGAGCAATAGGGCACAATGCCACAGCCACCAACAGTGGCATACTACCCTGGCCATGGAGCGTTGACACACTGCACGCAGTGAACATACAGCCACCCTGACACAGCACACACACACCTGCATAGATACAGACACATCATCCGTCGTACATGGACACTCACCGTCAAGTGAAGTAGCGGGCGATGAGCTGCTGGCGCACATTCCCAGCTTCCTCCTCTCCGCTGTCCACCTCACTCGAGCTGTCCTGGTCTGCGGGCTGGGGCCCTGGTTGATCTCCGTCATCCACAATGAGGGGGATCTGCTTCCGAATGGCCAGATTGTGCAGCATGCAGCACGCCACCACTATCTGGCACACCTTCTGTGGGGAGTACGCCAGTGCACCCCCGGTGCGGTCCAGGCACCTGAACCTGGACTTGAGGAGGCCAAAGGTACGCTCGACCACACGTCTGGTCCTCCCATGTGCCTCATTGTATCGATCGTCTGCTGGGGTGCGAGGATTCCTCAATGGACTGAGCAGCCATGCCCCATTCGGATACGCAGAGTCACCTGGGTGTGAGGGACACAGAGAACCGTTGCTATTCCAACTGGACAGGGGACAGCATCGCACAACCAGCACGCTACACCACTCCACATACTCACCGACAATACAGCCACGATCCTGTTGCAGATTGGCCATCAGTAGTGGCAAGATGCTGTTGCGCATTATGTGTGCGTCATGGGCCGAGCCTGGAAACTTGGCACACACGTGGGTGATCACCATGTCCGCAAGGCACACCACTTGCACATTCAGGGAGTGCGTGTGCTTCCTGTTGCGGTACAGGTGCTCAGTGGCCTGTGGTGGAACAAGGCCAACATGAGTGCAGTCAATGGCTCCCACGACGTGTGGGATTCTGCCAAGGGCATAGAATGCACCCTTCACTGCCGCCAATTCACGAGCCCTGGGGAATCTGATGTACCTGTTCCGGTACAGCATCATGGCTGCCAGTACATCCCTCAGCACCTTGCTGAACATGGGCTGGGACATCCCTCCTCCACTGCCCACTGTGTGCTGGAATGACCCAGTGGCGAAGAAATGCATGGCGGCCATCACCTTAGCCGTGGGGGTGACAGCAGTCGGATACACCCTGCGGGGACGGAGATGGGGCTCTAACATGGCACACAGTCGATGCAGAGTTGGCCTGTCCAGCCGAAACTTCCTGATTACCTCTGTATCGTCCATGTCCGCCAGCAATTGGTATGGGCGGTCAATGTTCGGTCTCCGCCTGGGTTAAATGACAGAGGACACATGTCAAAGCAACACGGCACATAGCAATTTCGCATACACATCACTGACATGACTGAGCAAGCACATGAGCCACAGCCCAGCTGTCAAGCTGGGACGGCACGGCCACAATACACTTACACAGGTCTCCCAACAATGGCAATGGCAAGTGAGACATACCACTGCCATGTGCATGCACATGGGGATCTAGGCCCCAATGACTTGCGGGGCGTGCTGATGGGGACTGACTGCATATTCGTCAAGCGGCAACGCCACGGCAACATGAGTGTCTGCTGAGCATGGTACTGCTTCCGAGGCTGGATGAGTATGGCACACGACGACGACGATGTGGGCACGGGCTGAGCGGCCAATACAAGTGGGACCTGTGGCACGAGGGGATATGAGACAGTAGTAGGTGTCAGCACTGCACCCTATGTACAGCACTGTACGGATCACAGCTCCCGAAACATTGACTGGTGTCCACATTGACAGCCCCATGCCAAGACGGCTGTGTGCTTGCAGTCACACGTCACAGGTGAGAGGTTACATTGCACGTGCCAGGTGGCAGTCGTACATAGTGGGAGCTGGCATGTGTGTGCATGTGTCTCCTGTTCAGGATCCACCAGATGGGCGCTGACTCTGTACTGACCATTGGACACAGCATGTTCCGTGGAAGGCTTGTGTGTGTGGGATGGTGGCACTGGATGTGCCTCCGTTGGGTGGGGGGCCATGCACAGGGCGGGTACGTCGATGATTGCGCATTGTTGGTCACGGTGGGTGCACCAGCTAAGATGTGTTGCCCTGTGTTCAATTCCTATGTCCGCATGATGATGGACTGTGGATGTGGGCAGACTACACATTGGTCGATGTGCTGTCTATATGCATGTGCCTTCACACCAGGCACAGCTGCCCCTGCACATGTGACCCCTGCTGGACTCGCTGCTGGGTCTGTGGAGCTGATGCACCTTCTGCGCGTGGGGCGGACAGCTCTCCTCACTTCCCTCATTGCGCATGTCATGTCTTTGCCGCAGGTGACATGGATCATGGAGGGCCCACATGTACGCGTGGGTAGGCTACACATGATTGTTCACTGGTCGCCACCCCCAGTCAGTGTTTCGAATGGGAAGGTTGTCGTGCTGGTGGTATGTTCGATGTGGCGGATGGGCGGGCCTAGGTGCGGGCTTACATTCCGGACATGGGGGGTAGTTGGATTGGCGACTAGTTGCAGTACACACGGGACACGTCTCTTCCTTTACACATCTGGGTCATCCCTTGTACTAACTGACAGTGATACAGTCATCTTCGCCCCAGCCCTCATGTCCTCCCCTCGCCCCCCAATATGCATGCTCACCTGCGAGGCTAGCGCTTGCACAGGCAGCCCCAAGCTCGCACCAGAGAGGGCAAGGAGTGTATGTGTGGGTCCAGTTGCACGAGTGGGCTGTCTCAGGGTATGATGTGTGGCGGGACACCGTCCACCTGCGTGGTGCCCCAAATGGAGACCCGGCCTGCATGGACTATGCATCACAGTCTTCGCCTTCCCGGATCCGCCACCTGCGACACCCAGTGGCTGTGGCTGCCCTTGCGGCCATGCCGCGTCCGTCTGTGGCTGATGGCCCACACATTCACTCTTTGGCCTCTCTGGGGAGGGCTCAGGGGTGGTGGCGCACGCGCTTGCACTTAGTCGCAATGGCATGTGGCGTGGTTGGTATGATGGGCAATGGATGGGATGGTGCGAGCCACCTCCCGTGACGTCAGTGCTGCTCGTGCTGTGGTGCGTCCCCCTACACTTCCATTTGACTTTTTGCCATGCTGGACGTTGAGGTTCTATTGCCTGCGTGATATGACCAGGAGGAGCGCGAGGAGACCTCTCACACACCATGCTCCACTGCCATCCCGTGCCCTGTATCGCCTGTGCGGATTGACTATGTTGGGGTTACACCTGGTCGACTGGGGCTGTGTGTGCCTTGTCAAGGGGCATGGCGGGCGCACAACAGGATCCAGCTCGTCCACAGAGGGTGGGCTGAGGTGCGCCTGGTACCGCTTTGTACGTGTGCCCGGCTGCTGTGCACACACGTGTTCCTCCCCCCGACAGGTGTCCTCTCACAATGCCCAGGGAAGCGGTGGTGTACTGTTCATGAGCCCTCCCAACACGTCGTGCTCCAACTTGGCATGTGCGCATCTACCCGTCGCACCCACCCACCTGAGCACTGCGTCCATACGACTTCACACGACACATGTGTGTCTTCCACAGTAGTGCTACTCATTTGCGTTGACATCCAATACCAGTGGACTACATGGTCATGTCACGACTGCCGTGTACTTCACATACTCTCATCCTCTCTCATTCGTACTTGTGAAATGAGTCAGCGGAGACAGTTCTGGTTTCAAACATTATATTGAGTCTTCTGTCCTCTGTGATGCAGTATAGTGGACACTACTGGCAGCGGAATACATATTGAGGATATACTGAGCATGATTACAAATGGGATAGGGTGTGGGGTTACATCTGCTTGGCCAAGGCTGTGCTAATGTACATTTACGTATAGCTGCGGAGCTGCGGACTTTGACACAGACGGTATACATGTAGCCTACCAGACCGCTCGGCATCATGGGCACAGTCCATCTCAGTTCCATGTGACAGGTTTGCTGCGGTTGTTCCTCATGCACGCGTGCATGTGAGATGACATCAGGGCATGTGCTTGCGTGCATGCAGCGGCGTGCCACTTGTTGTTGCACTGTGGTGGTTACTGGACATGTCACAGTCACTGGGGTCGTGTTGTTGTTGTATGCACTTGTCGTCCATGCAAAGGTCCTGGTATGGGATTCCCGGGGCGGGGGTGGGAGGGGTGCAGCACCCACAGACTCCAGGCGACCTATTCATGTCCACTGAGCGGTGTGTGTGTCCATGTGCGCTGGATCCATGTCGTGTCCTGGTTGTTCGTGCAGTTCCGTCCATGTGGGTGCGATGCACAGAGCCCATGCCACTGCCTCCCCACGATGCATGCGGTGTTCCTGGATGTGATGGGGAACAGTGTGCATGTCCCGGTCATATCCGATGTCATGGCGATGTCGTTGATGGTGTGGTTACAGTTGCCGGTCGTTTGGTATGGCTGTTGTGGTGGTGACTGGCCAGTCCGTGCGGAAGCTGAGCATGGGTGCGGGGTTGGACTTCATAGGTCACTCGGGGAACCTGCGTTGTGGTCCGACGTATTTACAGGTTGTCAGGTATGCGATGCCGTCCAGCAGGGCTTCCATGTCATTGGTGGTGTCCATGTTTGCCAGCCAATGAAGCGGATGGTGGCTGTCAAGGTGTTGTTCGTAGGTTGTCCCTTGGAGGACCATGATGGGGCATGCTGGGTGACATTCGATGTAGCTGTTCTCGATGATCCGTCGTGTGGAGGCACAGTGGTTCCATTTCAGTGCGCGTGCGATGTTGGCCACATACGCCATGCCCCCATAGGCAGAGCAGGCCCTGTCGTGTGCGTCCAGAGGGAGGAGTAGTGGTAGCAGGTCCGCCTTCAGACATGCCGGGTTGGAGAGGCATATCTCGACGGGATGCTGGTAGGGACACCTCCGACAGTAGAAGACGGGCATGACGCAGCTGAACAATGTGATGCGGTAAGTCAGTCGGTAACTTACGTTCAGCAGGGACAGGAGATCGCATCCCAATGTATGGAACAGGTTGGTTTTGTACAGCTTGAGCTCTTCGGCGTAGTTGGGTAGGTGTGTTGCGGTTGCCATTTCGCAGCGGTTCGTAGAGGTGGCGTGCTCCGGCTGTGTGTGCAGTCTGCAATGTGCACGCTCCGGGGTTGCTGTGAGCTCTGTGTAGTCGTGGGGAGACAGGACTTGTGTTCTGTTTGCTTGTTTGGAGGACACGGGCCCTCTTCCCACATGCTTCTCAGACAGTTCAAGGTCAGTGCTGTGTGACTCCTTCCAATTAACTTGCATGTGGCCGACATGGGGGAGTGTTTTCTTCTTTCTTCCCCGTCCGTTGTGTGCTTCTGTGATATGCGCTATCTGCCGTGTGGTCGGTCTCCTCGGCATGCCTGTGTTGGTCTATTCTTGGACAATGGCTGTATTCACCGGCTTCTGTCGTAGGGCTGTGGTTTCGGAGTTGGAATGGAAGGTCATTCAGTGCTGTCTGCTCTCCCTTGTGTGGGCGGCAGGCTGCCTTTCCGCTCTGCGTTGGGCCTTGTGTGTGGATGTAATTCTTGGGCCACCTGTTGTCGGTCACCGGGCTCTTTGGTGTTCCGTTTCATGTGTCTTGTTCATATGTGCAGGGTGGTATGGGTTTTTCAGTGTGGTACTGGCGTTCCTCTTCCCGAAGAGGCCCTGCTTCTCCTAGTTGGTGTTGCCGCCGCTGTGTGCTTCGCCATGTTTGTTACACTGGGGTGTGTCCTGCTGTTGCGTGACTTCACTGACATGTGTGCGTCGGTTGTGTGGCGTTGGGTGTTGTCCGTGAATTGGGCGTTGGGGACATGTCTGTGGCCGGCCTGTCACGTGTCATGTGCGTTCGGGGTGGGGCTGGTGTGTGTGCTGCTTGGTTGTGTCCCTGTGTCTGTGTGCGACGCATGCATGGCGCTGCGGTTGGCCTCTGCGTTGTGCGCAAGTGTGGCGGCGTCATCGGCGCTTTGGGGCCGTGACGGGGTGGTTGGTTCCTAGTCCCAGGTGGTGTGTACACATGTGTTCCGCGATGTTTGGATTTGGCCTGTGTGTCATATGTGGATGCAATGGTGGATGTGTAGTGTGCACGCGCTGGTGGGGGTTGTCCGCTTTTCCGCCCTTGCACTGTGTTCGCTGTTTGCGTGCACTTGTTGTGTGTGTGCCTACCTGCGTCTCCGCGGTACGTTGCGTCCTTGGTGGTGCATCAGCAGAAGCATGGGAAGGGCCTGCAGTGCTGGATTCATGCCCGGGGTGCCGCTTCTTCGTTGTCCGTGCTCTGCGTCCGTGTTTCCGCCTCTCTTTCACGTGCGGTGTCTCTTTGCCGTGGGAAGCCGTTTGTTTGCGGCATCGTAATTTATGCGCCGGGCGGGACGTGTTTCGTCGGACGGTGTGTGTCAGTTGTGCTGCGCCGCTACGTGTGCGGGCGCACTTTGATGGCGGACGGTGTTGCTGGCTTGCCGGCGGTGTTTGGCCTGCTTTTCGCATCGTAATTGGGCGGGCGTGTGGACTGCTGCGTGCCGGCGGTAACTGGTGGTTTTTGCATCCGCCAGCACGGCGGTAGTGCTTCCGCCCGCCATCGTAATGGGCCCCAAAGACTTTTGGGGTATAAATATGAGAGCTGAAACCCCTGAAAGTTAGACTACTTCGTGATCAAGAGGAATCCCTGCCAAAGAAGATCAGCTGAAGAGACTGAGGAGAAGTACTGCCCTTGCTGTGTGTCTGGGGTTGGCCAGCAGTTTGCTGTTTCTACTGAGTAGAGGACTAAGGGACTTTGCTGTGTGCTGTGTCCCCTGCTTGAAGAAGGACTTTGCTGTGTGCTGTGTCCATCTGAAGAAAAGTCTCCAAGGGCCTGAGAAGAGCTGGCCTCCTGTTTCTGAAGTCCCAGGCTCAAAAGGACTTCACCCCCAGCTTCCCTGAACTTCCTTGCTAGGAGTTCCAGTCTGCCAGGAGGGCCTGTAACTGTGTGTGAGGCCTCTTTGCTGTGGGGAGCTGGAAGCGCGACGCAACGAGAGAGAAGCGTGACGCCGCCGCAGCAACCGCTGTCGCATCATTGAGGAAGCGTGTCGCCGCTGCTGCTGTTTGCCGTCGCATCACCGGAGAAGAGTGTCGCAGTGCCGTCGCAACACCGGAGAAGCGTGTCGCAGGGCCGTCGCATCGCATCGCTGAGGAGGCGCGCCGCCGCAACACCGGAGAAGCGTGTCGCCGTCACCGAGGGTGTCGTCGCATCACCGGGGAAGCGTGTCGCAGGGCCTGTCGCGGCTCTGAGAATCACCGAGTTCGCCGCACGGCCGTCGGGCGTGCACGCATCGCCTCCACGCTGTCGCATTGCAACAAAGACGCCATTGTGTCGCATCGCACCGGATCGTCGCAACGCATCGAGGCGCCATTTTGTCACACTGGAACCGGAGCGCAGGAAGAGTCGACGCATCGCCTTCTCTGCGGCCCTTTTGTTTGTTTTGCGTGACGCATCCCAGGTACTTTGAGACTAAAGTGTCGCATTTATCATCTACAAGTTTATTTTTGCAACAAACCCTTTTAAAGACATTCTACTGAGTTTCTGTATGTTGGATTTTTGTCGTTTTGGTCTTGTTTAGTTTAGATAAAGATATTTTATTTTTCTAAACTGGTGTGGTGTCCATTTGTGGTGTTTTCACTGTTACTGTGAGTGTTGGTACAAATACTTTACACATTGCCTTTGGGATAAGCCTGTCTGCTTGTGCCAAGCTACCAAGGGGGTGAGCAGGGGTTATCTAAAGTGTGTATCCCCCTTACCCTGACTAGAAGCAAGGGTCCCTATTTGGTCAAAGGTACCTACCTCTGCCAACTAGAGACCCCCATCTCTAACACCTGTCCAGTCTTAACCAAGGCTAAATTATTTACAAAACAGAATGTCAGAAAAGACACGGTGAATCTATCACTGTTGTCAACATTCAGAAACAAAACATAGAGCTGTTGACGTTTCGACCCAGGGTTAGTGTAGGAAATTCTGCTCCTTACAGATGGGTCTTCATCAGGACCGTGGGGGGCACCTTCAGGTAATTGTGAAAGGGACCTTTAGTACATTAGGGTGATGGAAGAAGAATTTTAAATAGAATAAATCCACAAGAAAAGGGCAAAATGATTAATACACTAACCCTGGGTCGAAACGTCAACAGCTCTATGTTTTGTTTCTGAACGTTGACAACAGTGATAGATTCACCGTGTCTTTTCTGACATTCTGTTTTGTAAATAATTTAGCAAAACCAAACCGGTCCCAGGATGCTTGTTTCCGGTCCAGGGAAGACATGGCTTGGCAGTTCGGGCTGGACTGTTCCCATGAGGCACAGGGTCAGACTGATTTGCATATGGCCATGTCTGAACTGGGGTGGTGGAGTGAGCTAAAGAATGATGATGGATTAAACCCAGATCACTTGACTGGGGGTGAGTGCTTGCAATGTTCAACACTCCGTCCATCATCCCCTTTGGTTTTGCTATGTTCGCCCTAAGTTGGCAGGGTATGCCCAGACGTGGGTCCCTTGCTCACTTTGCCACTGGATTCAAGATAGCCTGGCTGATGACGGCTGTAAGCCAGAAACCGGTCCCAGGATGCTTGTTTCCGGTCCAGGGAAGACATGGCTTGGCAGTTCGGGCTGGACTGTTCCCATGAGGCACAGGGTCAGACTGATTTGCATATGGGCATGTCTGAACTGGGGTGGCGGAGTGAGCTAAAGAATGATGATGGATTAAACCCAGATCAGTTGACTGGGGGTGAGTGTTTGCAATGTTCAACACTCCGTCCATCATCCCCTTTGGTTTTGTAAATAATTTAGCCTTGGTTAAGGCTGGACAGGCCTTTTTATGCTTTTGATGTATACAATGTTCACTGCCCTCCCTCTATCACTTACCCTCACTTTTGCACATTGCTGCACCATTTCTTCCCTCCTCCCCTTTCGGGGCACCTATGCACAACTTTATTGACAAATGTGCTGTTTCTTGAACATAATTAATTAGATGTTCAACTTGATTAAATATTTTTGTCATGTATAAGTATTGTTTGTAATTGATTTATTAGGTGATGTTGATATCTATGTAATATTGTGTTTCCACTGGGACCACCCCCTTTATGTACCTCATCTGACAGGTACGGCAGATGGGTGATCGCCGAATGGCAATTTGCAAGGAGTACAATTGCACTCTGCTCAGTTTATGGAACAGATTTGGATGACCCTGTACTATTCGATTTTTTTAAATAATGAACTGGCGTTATGGCCAACACCAATCATAATGTGCGGGTGCTTGAATATTTTATTATGTTTTTAAAATTGGAGAGAAAAGCTATGCTGACACAGAAAACTAGAGGGTAATACGGGAATTGGCTAACATTTGAGCAGGTTAAAAGGATATCCCCTAACACTCGTTTCAAATTGGCACAGTTTCATTGTGTACACAAAACATACCTCACACCAGGCAAACTGGCTCTCATATACCCAGGCAGACCATCTAAGTGTGGTGGATGTGACAGGCCTGAGGACAAACTTTCTACATAAGACATAGGTGTGTCCAAAGGCGGAAAGCTCCTGGATTAAAGTGGGGAACATTGTTTTGGTAGGACTGGTATGGCTGTGGAGACATCCGTATAAACATGTCTACTTGGTATATTGCCGGTACGCAAACATTGTAAAATGAGATTAGGGATGTGGGCATTGGGGACAGTACTGGCAAAAAGAACAATTGTAATTCATTGTGTTTCTCCCAGTGCCCCTGGGGTGACTTGCTGAAAGAAAGACATACTAGAGTGGGCTCAGGCAGAAGAACACATGAAGGCATCACAGAGTTATGATAAAGTTATGGAGGATCTTGCAGAGTGGGCAGAAGTGTTAACTTAATTGTCTGACCCTTCAAACAATAGACCTCCTTGAAGGGGAGAGAGCTGAAGGACAAAAGGGCATATGTATGAAATTAACGCGCAGCACAGCAAGTCACCCTGCGCCGTACTGAATATACGCTGCATTCCTGTCATTTGCCAGCGCTAGTGCACAATGTGCTGCCTAGCGCCAACACAGGCACCCTTGCACCATGGTGCAAGGGTGCCTGCATTGTAGGCAGGATTGTTTTTGCGCAGGAAGGGACACCTTCCTGCACACAAAAAAACAATCCTTAGAGGCATTTTCCTCTTTCTATGCAGCACACATAGAAAGAGGAAGTAATGATGAGAAATAATGATATTTCTCCTCATTACACCCCACTTGGGGAGGAGGCATAGCATTTTGACTCATTCCCAGATTTACCAGTGTTGTTAAATCTGGGAATGCACCAAAATCCATGGGTGAATGCGTGGGAACACCGACACTCCACCCATGGAACGCCTTCTCAGGGCAGAGCAACGCAATGCAGAGATTTGTGGTGCGTTACTCTAGATTTATTGAGCCACGCAGGGCCACGCAAGGTGGCCTTGCGTGGCTTGATAAATCCAACTTAGGTTTTGCGTCGCCCTTGCGCCCCCTTGCGAGGTGTAAGTGAGATGCAAAACCTTCATGAATATGCCCCTCAGCGTGTTGTGATTGGGATCATGCTTTGCTATTTGGTAGTAAATGCCATGGGCGATTGCCGTAGATATGATGGCTCCTGGGTTGGGCAGTAAATATGTGATTGTAATGTGATGGGTTCTGCCGAGCTGATATGGTAATGTAATATCTTTGATAAAAACACAATAAAAATAATATTTAAAAAAGCTACATGCTGTTTCACAGAAAAGAATGACCAAGGGTAGGTGCAAACAATCTGATCTGGGTGGTTTAGAGGGTCCCTTTGGCTGCATAGGCTGTGGCTTCATGTCGGCCACTGCGACAATGCTTAGAAGCCGCCACCCCCCCCCCTTCTGAGTAATCACACAACCATCTTTCACCTTAACTGCCGCTCCCTAGCTAAACATTTTGCCGATATCTATGATCTCCTAGAAGCGGAGTCCCCTGACGTCCTGTTTCTCACAGAGACCTGGCTTTCGGAGGACATGGTCGCGGAGCAGGTGCTTGCGCTCCCAGCTGGCTATAAGATACATACCCTCAACAGGGAAACGAGAGGTGGTGCTATTGCGGTCATTCTCAAAACCGGCTATCTTTGCACCTTTTTAAAGCAGCCCATTGCCGGTTGCGAGTGTGCCCGCTTTAAAATCACCCTGAATCCCAACTACACGATGACAGGCTTACTTATCTACCGACCTCCGAGCCCCTCAAAAGTCTTCAGGGAAGCTCTTAGTGAGACAGTCAGTACCCTGGCGATTAATGCCCCTAATTTTACAGTCACAGGTGATCTGAATTTGCATCTGGATAACCACTCTGACTCCGAAGTGACGAATTTTTTGGCCGGTCTTGCAGCTTGTCAGCTCGACCAACGGGTCTCAGGTCCAACGCATTCTGCTGGCCACCTGTTGGACCCAGTTTTCACAAATATACCCTTTCTTACGGTCCGACCCCCTATCCCGCTGGGCTGGACGGACCATTATTTGGTCCCTATGTCCGTTCAGGGCATCACGCCTGTGCGTAACTTAGATAAAACGTTCTCCCTCAAACGCCCTTGGCATAAACTGAATTGGGACCAATTCCAAACCCACCTCTCTGCTACTTCCCCAGCCTTACCGGCTGATCCTAATGAGGCCAACTCGGTCTTCACCAATTGGATTAGCCAGCCCTTGGACAGCTTGATTCCAGCTAAGTGGTCCATGAATCGTCAATCTAAATCCAATCCATGGTACAACATTAAATTAGCCGCGCTGCGTAAAATCTGTAAAAAGCTGGAGAGAATTTGGAGAAGGGATTTCGATCCTACTTCTAAGGATCACTATCGGACTGCCGTTAGGAGATACCACAGGGCCATTCAAGCTGAGCGTGCAGCATTTTATGCTGAGCAAATCAGCAAGAGCACCAACCCGGCGAAAAGTATCTTCTCGATAGTCTCAGGCCTTAAATCTCAGAGAGACGCCGAAGGTCCACTGATCACTTCTGATCAGCAGTGTACAGAGCTTGCCTCCTATTTTGTTAGGAAGGTAGAAGACATTTATAAATGCTTCCCTTCGATCCAACTGGGCCCCCCTGAGGCACCTCGCAATTCCATCATTGGTACACTAGAGGCCTTTCCCCCCATCCCTCCGGACCTACTACTCACCTTTTGCTCTAAAATCAAGTCGGGCTCTCCAGTCGATCCTTTAAAGTCCGACCAATTTCGGAAAATTCTTCCCACCATCCTGCATCCTTTGGGACAGGTGATCAATAGCTCCTTGAGCACAGCGGTCGTGCCTACAGCCTGGAAACAGGCCAAGGTGATTCCGCTACTCAAAAAACCTTCCTTAGACCCTAAAAAGCCAGAAAACTTTCGGCCAATCTCCCTGCTACCGTGGGCCGCTAAGATCACGGAGGCCTATGTTAACTCTCTCCTCACGGAACACCTAAACTCCAACAACAGGCTCGACCCTTCCCAAAATGGCTTTCGCCCTGGCCACAGCACAGAGTCGGCGCTATTGGCTGTGACTGAACATCTCTGGACAGCTTTAGACGCCGGGCAGACGTCGGCACTGATCCTTCTGGATCTCAGTGCCGCGTTGTTGTAGGGATATTCTGCACATACACAGAGCTATGCACAGGATAATAGGACCTCGGAATATAGTGGTGAGCCAACCATA
>CAWUFW010031444.1:0-15539 GCA_963921515.1 Calotriton arnoldi | reverse complement strand
GGGGGGCAGGATGCCCACCACTACTACCACCCTTAGCCAGGGGGCAGGATGCCCACCACTACTACCACCCCCACCCAGGGGGCAGGATGCCTACCACTACTACCACCCTCACCCAGGGGGCAGGATGCCCACCACTACTACCACCCTTAGCCAGGGGGGCAGGATGCCCACCACTACTACCACCCTCACCCAGGGGGGCAGGATGCCCACCACTACTACCACCCTTAGCCAGGGGGCAGGATGCCCTACCACTACTACCACCCTCACCCAGGGGGGGCAGGATGCCCACCACTACTACCACCCTTAGCCAGGGGGCAGGATGCCTACCACTACTACCACCCTCACCCAGGGGGGCAGGATGCCCACCACTACTACCACCCTCACCCAGGGGGGCAGGATGCCCACCACTACTACCACCCTTAGCCAGGGGGCAGGATGCCTACCACTACTACCACCCTTAGCCAGGGGGGCTGGATGCCTACCACTACTACCACCCTCAACCAGGGGGGCAGGATGCCTACCACTACTACCACCCTCACCCAGGGGGGCAGGATGCCCACCACTACTACCACCCTTAGCCAGGGGGGCTGGATGCCTACCACCACCCTTAGCCAGGGGGGCTGGATGCCTACCACTACTACCACCCTCAACCAGGGGGGCAGGATGCCTACCACTACTACCACCCTCACCCAGGGGGGCAGGATGCCCACCACTACTACCACCCTTAGCCAGGGGGTGCCAGATGCCCACCACCACTACCACCCCTAGCCGGGGGGCTGGATGCCTACCACTACTACCACCCTCACCCAGGGCGGGCTGGATGCCTACCACCACCCTTAGCCAGGGGGGCTGGATGCCTACCACTACTACCACCCCCACCCAGGGGGCAGGATGCCTACCACTACTACCACCCTCACCCAGGGGGGCAGGATGCCCACCACTACTACCACCCCCACCCAGGGGGCAGGATGCCTACCACTACTACCACCCTCACCCAGGGGGGCTGGATGCCTACCACCACCCTTAGCCAGGGGGCTGGATGCCTACCACTACTACCACCCTCAACCAGGGGGGCAGGATGCCCACCACTACTACCACCCTCACCCAGGGGGGCAGGATGCCCACCACTACTACCACCCTTAGCCAGGGGGCAGGATGCCCACCACTACTACCACCCTTAGCCAGGGGGCAGGATGCCTACCACTACTACCACCCTCACCCAGGGGGCAGGATGCCCACCACTACTACCACCCTTAGCCAGGGGGCAGGATGCCCACCACTACTACCACCCTTAGCCAGGGGGCAGGATGCCCACCACTACTACCACCCTTAGCCAGGGGGCAGGATGCCTACCACTACTACCACCCTCACCCAGGGGGGGCAGGATGCCCACCACTACTACCACCCTTAGCCAGGGGGCAGGATGCCCACCACTACTACCACCCCCACCCAGGGGGCAGGATGCCCACCACTACTACCACCCTTAGCCAGGGGGCTGGATGCCTACCACTACTACCACCCTTAGCCAGGGGGGCTGGATGCCTACCACTACTACCACCCTCAACCAGGGGGGCAGGATGCCTACCACTACTACCACCCTCACCCAGGGGGGCAGGATGCCCACCACTACTACCACCCTTAGCCAGGGGGGCTGGATGCCTACCACCACCCTTAGCCAGGGGGGCTGGATGCCTACCACTACTACCACCCCCACCCAGGGGGCAGGATGCCTACCACTACTACCACCCTCACCCAGGGGGGCAGGATGCCCACCACTACTACCACCCTCACCCAGGGGGCAGGATGCCCACCACTACTACCACCCTTAGCCAGGGGGCAGGATGCCCACCACTACTACCACCCTTAGCCAGGGGGGCTGGATGCCTACCACCACCCTTAGCCAGGGGGCTGGATGCCTACCACTACTACCACCCTCAACCAGGGGGGCAGGATGCCTACCACTACCTCCACCCTCACCCAGGGGGGCAGGATGCCCACCACTACTACCACCCTTAGCCAGGGGGCAGGATGCCCACCACTACTACCACCCCACCCAGGGGGGCAGGATGCCTACCACTACTACCACCCTCACCCAGGGGGGCAGGATGCCCACCACTACTACCACCCTTAGCCAGGGGGGCAGGATGCCCACCACTACTACCACCCTCACCCAGGGGGGCAGGATGCCCACCACTACTACCACCCTTAGCCAGGGGGCAGGATGCCTACCACTACTACCACCCTCACCCAGGGGGGCAGGATGCCCACCACTACTACCACCCTTAGCCAGGGGGGCAGGATGCCTACCACTACTACCACCCTCACCCAGGGGGGCAGGATGCCCACCACTACTACCACCTCACCCAGGGGGGCAGGATGCCCACCACTACTACCACCCTTAGCCAGGGGGCTGGATGCCTACCACTACTACCACCCTTAGCCAGGGGGGCTGGATGCCTACCACTACTACCACCCTCAACCAGGGGGGCAGGATGCCTACCACTACTACCACCCTCACCCAGGGGGGCAGGATGCCCACCACTACTACCACCCTTAGCCAGGGGGCTGGATGCCTACCACCACCCTTAGCCAGGGGGGCTGGATGCCTACCACTACTACAACCCTCAACCAGGGGGGCAGGATGCCTACCACTACTACCACCCTCACCCAGGGGGGCAGGATGCCCACCACTACTACCACCCTTAGCCAGGGGGTGCCAGATGCCCACCACCACTACCACCCTTAGCCAGGGGGGCTGGATGCCTACCACTACTACCACCCTCACCCAGGGCAGGCTGGATGCCTACCACCACCCTTAGCCAGGGGGGCTGGATGCCTACCACTACTACCACCCCCACCCAGGGGGCAGGATGCCTACCACTACTACCACCCTCACCCAGGGGGCAGGATGCCCACCACTACTACCACCCCACCCAGGGGGCAGGATGCCTACCACTACTACCACCCTCACCCAGGGGGCTGGATGCTCTACCACCACCCTTAGCCAGGGGGCTGGATGCCTACCACTACTACCACCCTCAACCAGGGGGGCAGGATGCCCACCACTACTACCACCCTCACCCAGGGGGGCAGGATGCCCACCACTACTACCACCCTTAGCCAGGGGGCAGGATGCCCACCACTACTACCACCCTTAGCCAGGGGGCAGGATGCCTACCACTACTACCACCCTCACCCAGGGGGGCAGGATGCCCACCACTACTACCACCCTTAGCCAGGGGGCAGGATGCCCACCACTACTACCACCCTTAGCCAGGGGGCAGGATGCCCACCACTACTACCACCCTTAGCCAGGGGGGCAGGATGCCTACCACTACTACCACCCTCACCCAGGGGGGCAGGATGCCCACCACTACTACCACCCTTAGCCAGGGGGGCAGGATGCCCACCACTACTACCACCCCCACCCAGGGGGCAGGATGCCCACCACTACTACCACCCTTAGCCAGGGGGCAGGATGCCTACCACTACTACCACCCCCACTCATAGGATGGACAATGCATGACACAACGAGCACACCACAACCTAGGGAATGCAAGATTAAGACATCCCCCCACCACCATGACAAGCGTGTGAGCAGGCTGTGTCAAATGCCTACAACACCGAACATGACATTGAACATACAATGTGACCCCCTAGCACATGTGCCACACATATATGTGTGTGGCACCCACAATGCAAGCAGCCCATGACCATTGTGGCAATGGGGTCTAAACCCCCATCATCACAGTGACCAAAAGGTAAGTGTGGGGTCCATAGCTGAAGCACAGTTTGACCATTGTGGCAATGGGGTCTAAACCCCCATCATCAGAGTGACCAAAAGGCAAGTGTGGGGTCCATAGCTGAAGCACATTTTGACCATTGTGGCAATGGGGTCTACACCCTCATCATCACAGTGACCAAAAGGTAATTGTTGACAAAGAAAGAGCTGCAACTGCCAAACTGCATGGATCATTCCTGGTCACAGAACCAAAAACTCATCTGTGGCAAAGTAGTGTATGTGTCCCATTGCAACATAAATTGGGGAGCCAAATACTGCAGTGCAAATGAAACATTCCTTTGGCCATGTGCAGACAAACAACACCCATGGGGGCTGAGACCGTCAACAGTCATCAATGACACAATGACAGAAGTGACCATCAGAATGCAGAACCACATATTTGCACCAATGGGCACACAAATGCAGATACCCTGTGGAGACAGCAGATGTGAGGTGAACAGATACCATACCATGGCAGCAATGGGACACACAAACCATGATCACTGTGCTGACCGATGACCTAGGAGTCCCAGGGACAGCAGGGGAAACACACCAAACAACATACAGCCAATGGCACACCCAAGATATGCCAATGCAGTGGTGCAGATGCACAAACACAAACAGGCAGACCAACACTGTCATCATACACAGCAGGTGAGGGGTGGGGGTGCCATTGTCCCCAGGCAACAACACAACACATGAGGAGAGCTGAATACCAATCATACAGATGTGCATACACTGCCACACTAAGGTAACTCATGGATCCAAATCCCCTATGTGGGCAAGCAGGCATTGACAGGTGAGAGGGAGCACAAAACACACATGTCACACAGGCACGTAGGAACAACAACTGACACAGCAAGTCACAGACACACCACAGCACCACCCCCAGGGCCCCCACAATGTGGTGACCCTGGGCTGAAGAAAAATACCACTGTGATGACAAAGCTAAATGTCGTTCACACTGTGAACCACAGTCAGGTGTCCTGAGCAACTAACTACCATCACACCTACACAAGCACAAATCAATCAGCATGGCCAGTAAGCCAAGGCCAACATGGAGGCAGGGGACTAGCCGGGCAACAACTCTCATCTGCACACACTCAAGACCACACCCTCGACCTCCAACAATGTGCAGCAGTGAAGTACACATGCACTGGTGACATTGCACATGCACCCATTACTATTCCAGGGTGGTGGGTGGGAACCAAGGTGTAGAAACACATCACACATGGACACTCAACAAGACTCCTGAATGTCTGACACACTGCACACTACGCTGTACATGGACATGACGGCAATACCACACCGACCAATGGGATCCCAGCCACAGTCACACACCAATGAAGAAGCCAAGGTCACCCACAAAGAACACACATAGACAACAACCAACATTGCAGCCCGGACCCTAAGGAGTGCCAGCAGTCACACACACAACGTGTCACAATCACTGAAAGATAACACAAACTGGAAATCACATGACAGGGGCAAACAACAAGTGCCAAAGGGAAACCTGACTGTGACCCATCTGCGTCAGCACACAAACTCTGCCCTGACAGCAAACACACCTATGGGTGACACCCTGATGACCAGTAATGTGCCATGCACCCACATCACAGAGAACACAGGGAGAAGACTTTGGGGGAACATAGCTCAAGTCAGCAAGCATCACAAACAGGTACAACACTAGGGATCACAGCATGCGCAGATGAATGGAAGTGAACACACAGACATGCACATACAACACACACCTTGGGCGCAGGCAATGTCACACGTGTACACACTGCCATGAGGGGACTCCACTCCTGTGTGAGGAAAGCTGTGCCATATGTTGCCTCAGTAGGGCCCCATCATGTCAGCTGAGCACTTGGTCACACAATCAACAATTAGCACCAAATGAGGGCTCCCATCACATCAGCCTGGTCATGGATGTGCCAACGGAATCATCAGCACAGATCCAACACACTTGTATAGCAATGTTGCACTGACTACACGGATGAGTCCCTCCCCATTGATGCCCAAACCTGCATGTCCACTGGAGATGGCAACACGGTCAGGGAAGTAGACAAATGCAACGATGGCAGGCACAACAGATGTGCAGGGGTGGAAGCCACAGATATGAAATTGCCAATGTAAGTAGGAAACCCATTGCCAAATACTGAACACATGACACCCTCAGATGCTGCTATTGATGACATGGATACACCACATGATAGGACACATTCCCCCTGGACCACATGGGTTCCTGCACAGTAACACTTCATAATCATGAGACCAGATATCACCATCACTGCAGCAAGGGCATGGTTAGCTGCACCAACAACATGTACATCTGAAGCATGAGCACTAGAGAAAAGAAAGTTGCTTTATTCAGCATATGTGTTGAGGCCAAACGAAGTCCTGAAAAAAGAGCAAAGGCCAATGGCCAGTCCATTGTCAAAGTTCAAACAGGGTGACACTGGCAGATGTCACCCTACGCATGCCTGCACAATACCAGGGACAATCCACTAGGAGGGGCAACCGGGGGGCAGGCCAGGCACCGCAGGGACAGGATCAGGGCTCACCAGGGGGAGTCAGGGAAGGGGTGGTGGGTGCTGGAGAGCCACTGACAACTGCAGTGGAGGTGTCTGACATGGTGTGTGCCGGCACAACTGGGGGGCATGACACAGATGTCGTGGGTGCCGGCACAACTGCAGTGGACCCTGCAGATGGGGTGGACAGGTCCGCCACTGCAGTGCCCAAGTCAGACAGGGCGGTAGTGGACTCCACTGCAGTGCCTACCTCCAGGGGAGGAGAATGGGGAACAGGCAAGGTGGGTTGGACAGAGGGGGGGACACCCTCACCACATCAGTGGCACAGACAAGCGCAGCGGGGGTGTGGTGCTGGGAGAGCAAGTGGCAGGGGAGAAGGCCGGAGCATCTTGGGGATGGTATATCTGTGGGTGGGGGAACCTGGGGCAGGGTGTGGTGGGGGCACCTGTGCAGTGGGGGCCTGAGGGATGGAGGACGGAGACCTTGTGCCTGAGCTGCAGGGCGGTGGCGGGGTCTTGCTCTTAGCACTCCGGGGGGACTTGCGGGTGGGGGCCTCAGTCCGTCTGCGCCTGGGGGAGGGTGTCCGGGGGCGAGGGGCACTCTGCTCCGTGTGGGTGGGCTTCCTCTTCCCCCGGGATGCTGGAGCAGCTTCATCGGTGGGGAAGAGGCCGAGGTCACAGAGGAAGAGCTGCTGTGACTTTGGGGTTGCAGGTGAGGCAAGGGAGGGTGCTTTGGAGGGAGAGGGGACTGAGGACTGCGCAGTGCATGTGGATGCGTGTGTGTGTTCCAGGGCCCCATCCCTGTGAGTCTGGCTTCAATCCCCTGAATGTGCTTGCGTGTGCGTTTTGTCATTGGCGTGTGTGTCAGTGTGCTGGATGTGTGTGTGCTGGTGTGTGCCAGTGTGTGTGTGCCTGGGATGGGTAAGGTGCTGGGGAGTGTGGATGGAGCAGAGGCAGGAGGGTGAGGGACCGTTTGAGGAGGGACACTGCTGCCGTCAGGGAGGAGTCCATGGACCTATTGCCCCTCTGTAGGTCAGACATGCCCGATGAGATGCCCTCCATGAACGACACCAGCTGAGTCAACAGCGCGGTGTGCGCATGGAGGACACTCAGCATGGCTGTCTGCCCTACATGGAGCTGGCGAAGGAGGTACACAGACTCCTCACTCAGGGCAGCAGGGGACACAGGGGCAGGGGTGCGGTGCCTGGCCCAAAGGAGACACGCTCCCGGACATGGGAGCCTCCACGGACCTGGGGAATGGGAGCCGATGGGAGGGCGGTGGTGGTGCTGGTGGTGGCGGGGACAGCAACACTAGCTGGGGTGTGGTGGCTGCTGACACCCGCCTCCACAAGGGAGTCATCCTCCGAGTTGCTCTGGTCCTCAGCTGAGGTGGATGCTGCTGAGGACTCCTCGGTGTGGCTCCCCTCGCCCTCCGTGCCACTGGGTCCCTCCGACCACTCCTCGGCTGCTGACCCAGTCTGGCTCTCCGGCTCCCTCCTGGTCCGTGGAGCTGTCCCCTTCCGTGGCCGTGGATGTATCTGCAAACAATGGGGAAACAGACAGACATCAGTCACCTGCACATAACGCACACACCACTGTGAGCACAGCACATCACAGAGCAAGCCCTGGCATCATTAGTTGTACATTGCTAAAAGTGTACTAATTGAACAGGAGAAGTCAATTGTCAGTCTGATGCCAAGCATGGCACTCACATCCCACATGGCCTTGCACCCATCTGTCTGGTGTCTGTTGGATTGCAACACCCCAGTGTTGACACATGCACCAAGTACACAGTAGTTGGACAGTGCAGAGAACACGGTGTGGACACATCACAGCTCTTGCCACTGAGTCAGTACAGGTTTACGGATGTAAGGGATGCCCAGAGTCAAATAGGAAATGCATGTGATGCATACCAGCGACAGACACCATGATGCACCCATGTCCTGATAGCCAGCGCCACTATGGTGTGCATGTAGCACATGTCTCTCCCCTGCAGGATCACCAATCAGTAGACACATGCCATGGCGGAGGCATGACTGCAAAGTCATACATCACTGTCTCAGTGATGTATGACTTTGCAGCCAGACTAACAACACTCTGCACTGTGTCACAATAGTAGGTCATGGGGAATGCAAGTCCTGGAGCTGCACAAGTGCACATGTACATCCCCCCACAACACATCCTCTTAACCCTCATCTGTCCAGGTCATACCTATTGGACATATGGGAGACCTGTGACACTACCCTCTGAACCTGAGCCCCTCACACTCTGCTGTGCATGGGGAACAGCTGCCTGAACTTCACATTTACATGCCCCAGTCTGCATGGGCAGCTGATCAGACACCTATGTGTCACACAAGTATCGTCTCCTATGGTCACATCTCCAGTGGCATGCTGAGCCCCTACCAAGAAACTCCACAGCAGTCCTGGCGACTAATCCACAGCACACTGACACAGAGGCAGACACCTGAGGGGCAAATCACTGTGCACAATGTGTCCTCTGATACACGGGAGTGGGAGTACAGAGTGTATTGTATGGCCTGGAGTAGGCATGACTGTCCAGCCCCACATGAATGAGGGATGAGCCCTGGACTGTAGGCAGCTGGCTAAGTATGTGTGACACACGTCATATACATACTCCTGGGGCCCAAACATTGTTCCCACCCGCAGCATGGGTGTGTGCCAGGTACCCCAGCCACATGTGGTGGATCAGCTCAGCAATTGGACCACAGATCAAAGTAACACGCTGAATACATGTCAGAATACAGGCATTGTGTAAGCAATGGACCCACCCATGATGCCCACCACAGAGTCAGGGAAACAGATGCTGTCTCCCACCTTGAGTCAAGCAAACTGCAAGGACACAGTCCTAAGTGACAGAATTCCCTGCATGTAAGGGCCACACCTGGGTATCAGATGAGGAGTGGGCAGTGCACAATAGAGGGACATGGCTCCTGGACAACATGACTGCTGTACTGTGGCAGTTCAACCTGGCCCGAGGAGGGCACATAACATGTTAGACAGAGTACACAGTGCAGTCTTTGACTCACCCCTCCTTGCTGCTCTCTGGCCTTCAGCTGCCCATCCAGGTCTGGAAAGACCACCGCCAGGATCCTGAGCATGTGGGGGTCAGGGTCCGTGTTCCGCCCCTCCTGCGAGGAGGCGACAGCTTCAGCTGGACCCGTGCAATCCTCCGGGTCCAGCCCCGAAGGTCCTGCCACCTCTTTTGGCAGTTGCGGATCCGGCGCTTGTAGACCCCCACGGACCGGACAGCCCGGACGATGTCCTTCCAGATCTCATGCTTCCGATGGGCAGAAGCCTGTCAGGATGACAAAGTGATAAGGACATTACTACACATGCAACATATCCGTGCATGACACAGTTGCATATACATGTCGCAATCACAGGGGCACATGGTGTACCCAGGCAGTGCACGGCTGCCCATGGACAGTTTTCCAGAAGTCACTACATGGTATCATAGCATGGGGAGTAAAACCCTGTTCAGAAGCACTGTCACTGCACCATACCTGTCCAGTGCAAGTCACTACACACTATGGGGGGTGACAACTACTCAGTGAGCCTGCTAGCCAGTGGTGTGCTGACTCTCAGCCTTGCTAGTCAGACAAAATGCACATTCAGAAAGGCAGTGCACAGAACACTCACCTGCTCCCCTGGTGTCCCATACAGCTTGCTGTACTGTGGAAGTAGGCTGTCCAGCAGGGCCTGGTTCTCTTCAAGGCTGAAGGCTGGGGCTCTCTCCACAGTACGTGCCATTGCAGGGTCCAGAGGGGCAGAGACAGCAGCAGTGCAGTGGCAGATGTCGTCCTGGAGCATGTAGTGCAGGCAAGTGGGCTCTCAGGGGAACATGCAGCAATATATATGTGCTGGAGAGGCAGATACTGTCCCTTGTGTCCAAAGTGATAGGTCCAAGTCGTTTGCATCTTCTGAATCTGGCCAATCCATGGAATAGCAGCACCAAAACACGCCCACAGCATCCTTCAAATCTTCAACTTCATGACATACATGATTTTGCAACATTGTTGTGGGTGACCAACTGATTTTCCAGCAACCGACTCGTTCGAATATTCGAAAACGCGTCCGTTGCCAGGCAAGCCCATTGTCAGTGGGTGCTGCACCGATCGGTCCATTGCTGTTCAACGCGCACAGGGGTACAACGCGTACCCGCACACATTGAAAGCAATGGGCCGGCCGGAGGCACCGATCGGTCCATTGCTGTTCAACGCGCACAGGGGTACAACGCGTACCCGCACACATTGAATGCAATGGGCCGGCCGGAGGCACCGATCGGTCCATTGCAGTACAACGCGCACAGGGGTACAACGCGTACCCGCACACATTGAATGCAATGGGCCGGCCGGAGGCACCGATCGGTCCATTGCTGTTCAACGCGCACAGGGGTACAACGCGTACCCGCACATTGAATGCAATGGGCCGGCCGGAGGCACCGATCGGTCCATTGCTGTTCAACGCGCACAGGGGTACAACGCGTACCCGCACACATTGAATGCAATGGGCCGGCCGGAGGCACCGATCGGTCCATTGCAGTACAACGCATCACTGTACATGTGACTGGCATATGTCAGCATGCCTGTCTCAGATGGACATATGCCAGCCACAGATAGCTCCCAGGGAGTGAGGGGCACACCTACATCACGACAGCCTGTCCAAACCTTATCATAAGGCATGTAAGGCTGCATTTCCTATTGTGTGTATGTTGGTGTACATGTTGTCCTGTGGGTGTCACCTGTGGGCAGCCACCCCCAGGCTGTGCACGTGTTCATGGGGACAGGATCATGGGTGTTACGTGTACGTGACCACTGTGATGTGCAACTGTTCATATCTGTGCATGTGCCATGGTCACATTTCACAGTGGTGTTTGTGTATGTCATGTCACATACCCCGTGAGTCCCATGTGGGACGGTATGTTTGAGCCAGGGTGTCCCAGTGGCACAATAGTGATGGCCCTCCACAGTCTTTGTGCATGTAGTGTTTACAATGTCTCTGATTTCATGTGCACAATGGGAGACAGTCTCCACATCCACGTTGTGTGTGCATGGACTCTGATGTTGTGCGTGTGTGTCACAGACGTCCATGGCTCTCCTGCCATGGCAAGTGTGGCCACTACCTGTGGGGGTCATGTTTGTTTTGTTGTGGTGTACACATGATACTCCAGGTGATGCCAGTGTCCATGTGGCATTACAGGGTCCCTGGGAATGTGCCTGTCGTTGAGCTGTGGTGCCTGGGGCACATCTGTCCTCACATGTCACTGGGGGGTGACTGTGACACAGCATCATGATATCCAATGGGCCAAACAGGGACAAATTGATGCCACCTGTAGGACCGTGTTGACAGATGTTGGCCATGTATGTACCATAAATGTCGTTCCGGTACTGCACACTTCATGTAGTTGTGCCTCATGATGATGTATGTTGGGATCTTGAGTGTGTTCAATGCCGCATATGTGGGGTGACTGACGATCTTGCTTACTTCTCCTCTGCACTGCAGGGCTCCTGCTGTCCATCGGCCATTCCCAGACCTGGCAACGATGGTGGAACGGGACAGCATCCGACGGTACCGCTTCACCAGGCAGCTGATTGAGGATTTGGCAGTGCAGTTGTCCCCACATTTGCAGCCTGGCCGGCCGTATCCTACAGCGCTGACCCCCAAGGTGAAGGTGATGGCAGCCCTACACTTCTTTGCCACCGGTACCTTCCAACATACTGTGGCGTCTGCTGGTGGGATGTCACAGACCATGTTCAGCCGTGTGCTCCGCGATGTTTTGGCGGCAATGTTGCTCTTCCTGAACCGGTACATCTATTTCCCTAGACTGCGACGACTCACTGACGTGAAGAGTGACTTTTATGCCCTGGGGAGGATGCCGCATGTCATTGGCTCCATTGATGGGACACATGTGGCTTTGGTACCACCACAGGCCCAGGAGCAGGCTCTACAGGAACCGCAAGCACTACCACTCGGTCAATGCACTGGTGGTGTGTCTTGCAGACATGACCATCACACACGTGTGTGCCCGTTTCCCTGGTTCAGCACACGATGCCTTTGTGATGAGGAGTAGTCGCATCCCCAGGTTGATGGCACAGATGCAGAACCAGCGTGCCTGGCTTGTCGGTGTGTACTGACTTTGTGCCATTGTGTGTGATCTGATCTGTAGTATTCCGCCCCACTTTTCCAAGTCAGCTGATGTGCACTTGTCTGTCCGTAGGTGACTCGGGATACCCCAACATGCCGTGGTTGCTGACACCCCTCAGGAACCCTGTGACACCTGCCCAGATGCGCTACAATGAGGCACATGGTCGGACCAGGAGAGTGATTGAGCGGACCTTTGGTCTCCTGAAGAGCCGCTTCCGCTGCCTGGACAAGACCGGAGGGTCCCTCCCATATGCCCCTGCGAAAGTGTGCAAGATTATCATCGTCTGCTGCATGCTCCACAACCTGGCAGTGCGGAAGGAGTTGCCTCTCATCCAGGATGACGATGACCAACATCCGCCACCTGTGGAGGATCCTGGCCTGGACCACGATGCCAGTGACGATGATGATGATGATGGTGATGGTGATGTCCGCACACAGCTCATCACCAACTTCTTTAGCTGAATGTGAGTATCCTGAGGTGTCATGTGAATGATGTGAGTTGGCATGATGTGTGGGTGGTGCTCTGGTGCTGTTGGAGTGTGTCCATGGGCTACTTGACAGGATGTGTGTTGCGATGTGTGGTGACAGGTGGGCTGTACTCCACAACAGTGTTGACATGCTAACTTGGTTCTGGGTGGGTATCTTGTAACATGTATTGTGCATGAGTTTTGCTGTTCTGTCCTGTACTGCATTGCTTTTGACTGTGTGTCATTTCTGTCCTTCACAGGGTACTTTCAGATTCGTTTGGTCAACTGTGTCCACCGACGACGTGATTGCACATCCAGGCTGGTAGCTGTTGTGTCCCTACAGGTGATGTGCGCCACACCCATGGACTTCCTTCTGTCTACAGTTGTTGACTGTGTGCCCGCTACCAGGTGGGGTTACCTTGCATCTGTAGTGGTTACGGCATGTTGCTACTGTGTAATAAACCTGTGCTTCACTTAGTGATGTGCGTTGTCTGTGGTCACACATTTGACTGCCATTTGCTTACTGCACCTGTGGGCTACTTGACTACAACTGGGAATGGGTGTGGTGTCTGTGCATTGCACCGTCTTCCCTGGCAACATCAGTGTAGGCAATGAGTCAGATGGCCTAGGTGTGTATGTGTTGTGTAGCCCTGGTGGTGTGTCTCCCTCATATGTGTCACGTTGCCTGTACTCACATGCCTGTGTTGTCCTTGCTGTTGCAGTTCGCATACACTGTGTAATTTTGCAGTTCATCATCCCCATAACAGCACCCACGTTGGAATCACGACAGAGGCAAGTATGGTGTATTAGTGTGTTTATTGTGATAATAGTGCATAGGATGGATTGTGCTGTACATGAATCTTGCAATCCCAAGTTCCTAGATGAATAGAAAGTCCAGGTAGACAGGATCCCCAGTATCGGGGCCACTGTTGTCTGACACATTGTTCCAACTTATACTCCCCATGCAATGTGTGGGAGTAGTGTTGCCATCAACAGGGTGAACAGTCTGTGCACAAAGGCGAAAATCCAGAACAGGTTCAGGCTTCCTGGGAGTTGCGCTTGGCCATCAGCCTCTCACTTTCCCCTCCTCGGACGACCCCTCTTCTTGGGGGGGGCCTCAAGTGCAGGCTGCTGCGGTGCAGGGGACTCTCCGCCAGAGTCCTCCTCCCTCCCTGTGGCAGTTGCAGTTTGTTCGGTACCAGATGTTGTTGGCACACAGGGAGGTGTGGACTGGTTGCTGTTCATCTGGCGGAGGCATTGTAAAATGTCCCTGTGCACCGCCGTCATCTCATGTAGTACATCCCACTTGGACTCCACGCGGGTCATGTGAGTCCACACGTGACATGTGGGAGTCCACACGTGACATGTGTGACTCCACTTGGGACATGTGGGAGTCCAAGCGGGCATGATGGGCAGCCTGCTGCTGTTTGATGTCTCTGAGGAGCCCCACTACCTGGCTGAGCTCTCCGGTGCTGGGACTGGTACGCATCAGCTATGCGTACCAGTTGTGGGTCTTCATGCACACCAGCAACGTCTGCAAGCAGCGACCTCTGTCTCCCACCCTCCCACCACCCCTGCTGACATGTGCAGTGTGTGCAGTTGCACGCACAGATAACCCTGGTCCACCTTGGGGTTGGTGGTGGTGGTGGTGTCCATGGCCCCAGGTTGGTCCAGGGTCACTGCGCTGGTGTTGTTCCTTATTCTGTCCATGTCGGCAGGGATGGTATTCGTGGTGACAGTCGTTGGAGGGGTGGGTGCAGGGTGCAGCTGGTGGACCTGCTGGTGCTGCAGCTGGTGGTCCTGCTGGTGCAGCATGTTGACTTGCACCGGATGTGCCAGGTTGTTCATCGTCCGAGGAGGACAGAGGCTGTACGACGCCAGTGAGCTCGGCATCCTCTTGAGCCTGGGACTGGGACTCCTCAGCGTCTGCTGCTGTGTCCCTATCATCACCTGTTTTTGGGAGACACAAACAATGTATGTCATGTTTCTGCAGGCATCAGTGGTTGACACACCTGACAGTTGTGACTGTGCCTCGGGGTGCGGGCCTGTACATTGTATTGTCCTAAGTCGTCACAGTCAGGGGTTGATATTGGTGTGGCACATTGTCCTGCATTATTTGGGCATTTCTATGTATTCTCTGGGGTGTGAACATGGTCTGCATTGATTGTGTTTGGTTGACAGCCAGACCTCCTTCCCACCCACCCACCCACCCAGTCAGTTATCCCACCATGGAACGTGCTTGCATTGCAGGGAGTGTAAGTTGTCTCTCAGGATGTCAGTCAGTGGTGTCCTGCTGTTTGTTGGTGCACAGTTGGCAGCAGTGGCCTTGTGCTCCCCACAGCAGTAGCCAGTGTCAGCCATCTTGTGAGTCCTTCTCCACTCCCTGTGATGTGAGCATGGTTCAGGGTGGTGTTGATGGGCCAGTTGTGAGGCTGAGCAATGTCTGTGACTACGACTCCCATCATGCTATTGCCTCCACCCCCTTCCCAGCATGCCCATGCTTCCTTCCTTTTGACTCTGCTTCCCTGTGGGGTGGGCTGGCTGTGCTGACAGGATGGCTGGGAGTGTTGTCCTGGCAGTTGTTTGGCTAAGAG